>JAQGBD010002215.1:0-11004 GCA_034698165.1 Punctoribates punctum
ATAAGTTTTAAAGTTATTTACAGTTATTATGTGTTGTGTTGTGTGTTGTCATCACTTCTTTTAAAGGGAACATTCAGTCAACACTACTAACCAATAGGGAGTCCCCTCTCAAGCACTGCCTCTATCAGTGATAATCACAGAATAACTCTCATGAGAAGTTAGAATGTGCAAGATTACTTCACTTCTATTTATAAAACATTTGAGTCAATTTATATTCAATTTATTTGAAAAACAAAATCAATAAATTATTATTTGTTTAAACTTAGATAACAAGTCATTTATTATTTAATTAAAGGTATATTTGAAATGAATGTCTGGTTGAAGAATATATACCTTGCTAATTATAGCATTTTACAAACTATACTTTCTAGTAGTAAATCTTTTTTGTTAATCTTCTATAAATCTCTGACATTCCTATCAATTGCTCAGAGATTAACACAAATTATTTCTTCGAGTGTTTCGCAAACTTTTGTTTCAATCAATTGGAAGACAAATAATGACAATAATTCCATCGTTTAAATTAAAATTTTTAAAATCACTGTTTATTCAATATTTAATTGGATTTTCGGCAGCAAGGTACATTCCATAATTTCAATACATTTCTGAATTAGAACATTAGAAGAGAAGCATCTAGTTCAGTTAACTTTTACACAAAATGGATAAACTTATTAATGAAATTTGTATTTATAGGGAATCATTATTGGAACAGTCCTTTTCGAGGACACACTCATTATTTCTGCGAATATCTCTTAAGAATCCGTTTTGGCAAAAGCATCCAGGTATGCACATCTTGTTACACATCATAGAATTGACTTCTTTTGTTTGACAGGTGGCCACACAGGCTGTTCCACACTCTTTGTAAACTTGATTTCGGCCACAAATTAGTTGACCTAAAGTTAAATGAAATCGAATTAAAATATGATAGAAATGGTTTCCAATAATTTACATTCAATGCTCACAACCAGTGATACGAATATCACAAGAAATACAGAATTTCTCATTTTTAGAAATAGTCGAACAAAGGGTTAGTCAAAGGAATACCCGATTTGTTACTTCTTTTCGATTTATAATTGACTTATTCCTTATTTGATTCTTTGTCTAAATGAGTAGTTATTTTATTTTTTGTCATAAACAGGAAAATCTATGATTTAATGGGTTATAAAAATAATCTCAAATAATAATCAGTTAATATACGGATAATATTATTGACAAAATGCAATCCAAAAATATTCTGTCGTCTATTTGAGTAACTTTTGTGGTTACCAACCAAAGAGGGGACGACCAAGAGTTTTGGCCCAACAGCAGCTCATAAACCAATATTGTCTTTCACAAAGATTAGGTCATCAATCTAGGTGGAAATATTAAAAATAAAAACAAAATTGAATTAAAATTAAATACTTAAATGTTATAACAAAAATTACAACAAAAATAAGCCAAAGGGGGAAAGGGGGCCGACACTGGCGCAGCGGTAGAGTGCGCGCCTTCAGCCTCGAGAGCTGTCGGTTCGAATCTCTCTCCCGTCTCTCTTTTTCAGAAAAAGAAAAAAAGAGAGAAGGGGAAAAAAAGAGAGAAGGGGAAAAAGAGAGAGAAGGGGAAAAAGAGAGAGAAGGAGAGAGAGAAGGAGAGAGAGAAGGGGAGAGAGAGAGGTGAGAGAGAAGGAAAAAGAGAGAGATAAATATGACATTTTATAATTATACATGTACAGTTAGTTATAGCTATTTTTCCGCAAACATAACAAGTTTAACATTATTTGAAGTATGTCCACCCAATCGTGACCAACCTGGTCACCCCTAAAATAAATATTATGATTCAAAGCACACATTAAAGTGTTTATGAGTTGAAAATGTAATCGAAATTATCAAAAATAATAATTTTATTGAATTATAAAACTTTTATAAATTCATATCTGAAGTAAATCCAAACGAATGTCTCCGAAGTTTATATCGATTCCCAAAAAAAGAATAATAAAAGAATTGACTGAAAGTCTAATATTGTTTTCCGATCGAAATAATATTCAAAAATATTAATACAATCAGTCTTTGATTCAAGAGAACTGATTGGCACTCAAATTGATTTCCTTAAATAGAAATCCCCTAAAATAGAAGTCCCTTAAAAAGAGTTCCGACTCTAAGGTACAGAGAATTCATTATTTTCCCCTATTTCTTGAAACTATGATAAATAGCATCCGGGTATTAAATTCTTCCTTAAAGACACTCATTATGTAGTTATAAGCTATGATTCAAAGCATTGGAATAGCATTTCATGAGATATGTTATCACTTTCTAAATATAACTGTATTTGAGCAAGGCACTTTCGTTTAACATTATATAGAAGACATTTTTTTAAACCATTATATTTAACTGAAGAGAATTGTTGAATGAAAGGTGAGTTTATTGTGATTAATAAAAAGAAATGAAACAACGCTTCAATTGATTGAAAATTGTTTTATTTGAGTGAAGAATATTCTGATTACTCAGTGATTAGCATCGATTTGGCGCTCAATCAATAAATTATAAAAAAATGCATCGAAAAGACAAAATATACAGAAAAAGCTCCAAATATGGAACGAAAACCATAACAAGAGGAACGGTTACCCAATTAAACCGATGATCAGATCGTTCAGAACGACTGATTTCACACAATTAAAGGTTTGACTCAATAATAAAATTCAATTAATGAAAGACAACTAATATTCAAAAACCATAAAAACAGAGTTAAGTAAAAAACTTTTTTTTTCAATCAATTGTTTGTTAATTACAAACAAAATTAGAAAAAATTACTTTAAATTAATAATAAATTATTCAATGATTAAGAAAACTATAAAATAAAGGCTTTCAGAGGGAAGGCATTCATTAGATTGAGTTAAAAAATGTCTAACTATTGCACACAATTGAAGACATATTTTTGAAATATCGTAAATCATTCAAAAATACATTCAAATGGTTAACAAAAGAAGGAAAGTCTTTGTCGTTTTGATCGAAGCATTTTGTGGCTAAAGTGGTTCTCTGGATGTCATTAATTCCCTCACAATTGTAAAGAAATTGTGGAATAAAAACATTGAAAAAAGTATGAAAATCGACTGAAGCCATGTTATAAACAATGGTTAGGATATCGTCTTGAAGTAAATTAAGTGATTTCTCTAATAATGTCTGAAGAAATAAACATAAAAAATGTTTAGCCATTGTTTGTCTGAAGATCTCTTTGTGATAAAGTCTGAGCCGATTGTTCAGAATCTCGAGAGCGTCCAAATTCTGTTTGAAGACTGTTATGTCGTTCTGAAGGAATGATTGCGCGAAGATATTCA
Organism: Punctoribates punctum; assembly: GCA_034698165.1. Taxonomy (NCBI): domain Eukaryota; kingdom Metazoa; phylum Arthropoda; class Arachnida; order Sarcoptiformes; family Punctoribatidae; genus Punctoribates; species Punctoribates punctum. The sequence continues at coordinate 3,305 of JAQGBD010002215.1, forward strand.
TTATCTGAACGAATGCCTCTCCGTTTTGTAACACTTCTTGTTTCGGTTGATTACTTCCAGAGTTGATTCCAGAGTTGAAGGTGTGGTTAATAATAGAGTTATTTGGATAAAAGTATTTCCAATTGTTTAGAAGCAGTTGAAAGAGAAACTCATATAAAGATCTCTTCAGTTGAGGACAGTCTGAAGAGACAATTGTAGGACAGATCTGATCGAATGCGAAGCTTATCATTCCGGGTAATAGAGACTTGAAGACAGCACCGGACTGTTGGACAATGAATGTCAACATTTTTAAAAATTTTGGAATAACTTTTGTGGAGTTGTTTTCCGAATTGATTCCATTGATTCCATTCAATTGATTCGTAGAAAAGAGTTTTAGCATTAATTGAATGGTTTTCTCAACGAATTGGAAACTTATTTGAATTCTTAAGACATCGAAAACTGTTGTAAACAATTCGAGACAACTCTCGGCTATAATAGGATTTGTGAAATAAGTGGGAAATAAATTAATGAATGCCTCCAACGATCCGTTTATGCTCTTAAACAACAGTTGTTTGGTTCGCGTCGGAGACTCCTTATGGTTGTCCACTAAATCAGTCAATAGTTTGAGTGAACGACAGAATTGGCTTTCATTCACAGAATTATGGGCTACCGATCCGTTTATAGGCATTTGTTGACATTTAAACGCATTCCTAAAGGGCTCGACAATGGCTTCGATGAGCATATCGTGATAAACAGTCCTCGACTCCCAGTTCTGAGAATTATCGCCGTTTAGGTTAAGCCATGGAAGCAAAAGCATATTTGAATGGGAACGACATAACAGTCTCTCCTCTTCAGGCGTTAAATTTGGAATTATTATGGTTTGAAAGGCATTCGTTGTGTTATCACATCTGAGAAAAGAACAAAATCTGGAGAAAAGCATCTGAACTGAGGACAGACTCAGCAGAAAAATTGGTCGAATGTGTGTCGTCACGGAATAAAAAAGATGGACAGCGCTGTGAACCATACTATTGATGTAAAACTTATTGTTCACAACGAGTGTGTCGTTTGTATCACAGGTTATAATTTGAATACAATTGTCAGCAATGGTTGATATGATATCAACACTATTGGTCTGGTCTTCGCTGCAGTACTGTTGCAACCAATGACTGTAGGCTTTGATTGTGGCCATCACTTGAGCGCAGACATCAATGAACTCATTCGTCAGAACTTTTTGTTTATGGAATTGGTTTTTGTTGAAGAAAATTAAGGCATTAATGAGTTTCTCAATTAAACTCTTGGTTGATGTGAACCAACGGTTGAAGTTCTCAGTCGTGAAGTGATCGGCCAAACGGCCCACCAGTCGCAGGGCTGTCGACAAATCACGTAAAGTGCAGTGAAGTCGACACAAATCAGTTTCCGATAGTTTTAAAACTATAGACTTGTTGTCATTGGTTTGGAGGCAGTGCTCTAAAGCGAAGAACGACTCCAAGTTTTCGTTATAGAACTGAGTAATGACTTCATAGGTCTCTAACGGATACATATCCGCTATGTTTGCCATCACTTCAATACAAGTGTGCGAATAATGCATCCATTCTGTGAAGAAGTCGTCGTCTAAGACCTCGTTATCCAATTGATCTAAACTTCTTTGATTGTATTTGAATTGGATTTTGCGACTCAATTGAACCAAAAGGGAGACAATTGGCTCTTTGTAGTGACCGACGATTTGTTCCAATTGTTTGGAGTCGTGTTTTATTTTGAGACTCAAGTAATCAATGAATATATTCCAGAGCTCTAAAGCGGAAAGAAATGACTCGCAGTTCGTCTGTTTGAATGTATACTCAAAAACGAGACCCAAAAACTCCATTATAGGAAATGTCGGTATTTTTTCAAAGCGAGGCAAATGTCCGCTTATGAAATACCGGAGGAATTCTGTGAATTTACTGATATATTCGTCGTCGAAGTCTTCTAATGTCGAACTCATCTGAATATTCAAATCAGACATTTTTGTCAACTTTCGCAACAAATGGAATGTGTTTTGAAACATATTATAAATGAATTCATTGGTTTCATTAGTTGTCGAACATTTCGATATCAATTCATTTATGCAATTCATTGATAATACACCCAATTGTCGAGAACTCGAGTTATTAGAACTGTTGACCACATTATGATTGCAGCCAAAAGTGGCGAAAACGAAGATCGCCGCTAATGTCGAGTGACTTATTTGATGGTAAAGACTCAGAGGCATAAAAGCGAACAATTGGGACAAACATAACAAAACTTGTGACGATATCACCACTGATTCCATACCCATGTCTGGAATTGTCTGAAGAAGTCCTCTGCGAAGACTTAATTCAAACGCATTACACAAAACGTCTGAAATGAGATATAAACCAAATTAAATCCAAATAAAAGACAAAACACACAAACCTTTGTTTAGTGAAGTATTAGACTCGGAGTTAGGGCTCTGGGAGGGAGACGGGGGTGGAGTCGCTGTCAGGAAATTGCAGTGTTTGTCGAGAATCAGTTCCATTAGATTAGTCAAAGACAATAAAATATTAGGGATTTCTGTTATCAGGAGTTTATTCAGTTCAGCCTTTCGTTGGGCGCAGACATCATCGCGCGGTTGACTCAACTCTTCCAAAGTTGTCTTCAGAAGAATTAAAGCCAAAGACATTGTGCTCTTGGATTGGAGTAAATCTAATATGTTTTGCATGAAATCGGGATAACTGTTGGGCCAATCGATTCGGGCGATTGTGACCAACAGTTTGGACGCTTTGTTCCGAACAAACGGAGGCATCGATTGATTGGAAGCCAATAAATAGTTCCAAACGGAAAGCCTTTTCTCGTTCTTCTCTGATCCCAAAGAATGCCATTTAATTGAGATTTGATTTTCCAGAACTGATAGACAATACATAAGAGTGTATTCGTTCTCAGTTTGACTCAAATACTGTAAACACTGTTCCCAACAGTTGTCTTGTTTTGAGAACTGATTCAAAATCACTTCAATTTGTCGTTTCCTCTCATTTGTGGTCGAGTTGTGAAAGAACTCATTCATTAGAACTTCCAGTGATCTCAAAGACTCCGAGGAATTCATGTTTGGCTTCAATCGAGGATTACTTCAAATTAATGTAAATATCGATTTGAAAAACAAATTGATTGATAAGAAATGTGTAATCGTTTCCACCCTTTTCTCGAATCGAGTTTCAGTCAATCAAATGAATCACTCATTCATTGCATCTGTTTTTTTATTAAACAAATTTCGATCATTTGATCCAATGATTAAAACCAAATAAATTACACAAAAATTATTCACAATTAATAAGAAATAATGACTCAATTCAACTAATTTTTCACTAAATTTAATCCAATTATTAAATGACTGAAAAGTGAGTAAATTTTGATTTCGTTATCAAATAATTGATTTCTTCCACAAATCAGTCATTCATTGCATTCAATGAATGTTATGCAACGCCTATCACTCCATCCCTACAAATAAAACGAAAACATTAATCAATTTTTGTGAAACCCTTTCTTTCAAATATCATTCTTTTTAATACTAAAGACATATAAATTAAAAATTTTATTATTGAAAAATACAAAAACTTAAGGAATTATTGTATTAGTATGATCTTGCTGAGTTTTATCTATTTCAAAGCTTATAAAATATAAACTTGATTTTGTTTTTCAACACATCTTTTATAGTATGTGATAGTTGTGAGGGAAGTGAACAGAAGACGCCTTTACGTACACCACTAGTAATGCCATCTGTTTATCAAAGACGGCCTTTAAATGACGCAAACGTTGAAAATGTGGTTTTGTTTATCTCTTTATAGGCTTTAATTGAATTTTGAAATATGGAAAACAGAAACCACAAGAAGACAACTCATTTGATCTGCGATTCCGGGCCATTCATTACTGGCTGTCGGATAGAGGTTTGAACTCTTGTTTTACTCCTTTAATCCTTTATTCAGTTTCGTGTTGTCTTTGATTCAGGAATTGGGAGAAAATATTTACACTTTGCCAGAAGTTGTGGCAGAAATCAAAGATGAAAGCACTCGACAACGACTTCAGTTTATCCCTTATGACATCAAATATAGGGAGCCGTCAGCCGAAGACATTAAATTTGTGGTCAATTTTTCTAAAAAGACGGGAGATTTTAGTCAACTGTCGGCCACCGATATTAAAGTGATTGCACTGACTTTGAGGTTAGAAAAAGAAGTGAATGGAGACACAAATATCAGAACTGATCCACAAATGGCTAAAGTTGTGAATAAGACTTCTTTGGATTTGAATCAATTGAGTGCAGGATTTTATTCATCCGACAAAACTAAACCCAAAAATCAAGTCAATGACAGTGAAAACAAAGCTGAAGAACAGACAGAAGATAACCAAAATGTTGAGACAGAAGTTGAAAACAAAGGCAAAGACAGTATCAACTCAGAAGGTGAAGAAGAGAACGAAGAGGAAGAATATTCTGAAGATGAAGATTCGGACGAGGGTTGGATTACACCAAACAATGTGGAAGAAATCAGAAAACAAATGATGGGAATCAAAGTAGAGGATGAAGTCGAAGAACAGCTGACAGTCGGGTGTCTCACCGGAGACTATGCGATGCAAAACGTATTGCTTCAGATCGGACTCAAAGTGATTAGTATTAGAGACGGTCTCCGTATTCGTCAAACAAAAGAGTTTGTGTTGAGATGTTTCGCCTGTTTTAAGATCAATCAAAAGGCTTCCAATGGTTTTTGCAATTTTTGCGGTAATTTCAAGACTTTAAAACGGGTGGCCCTCACTCTCAAAGAGGACGGAACCAAAGAAATTTTCATCAATTTCAAGAAACCCATTAATATAAGGGGAACCAAATATTCTCTGCCGACCCCTAAATCAGGTAAACACGTGAGTAATCCGATTCTTGTCGCCGATCAGACTATACCTCATCAGCGAAAGGGAAAGTTCGCCGTCGATGACAAGAAAAGCCTGAATACGGACTCAATTCTGACTGATCCCGATTATGTCAACCGATCGAATCCATTCGCTATTAATGACGTTTACAGCAGAGGCTCCCGAATGGCAGTAAATATAAGGCGAAGAGTGAATCCAAACGAGACCCGAAAATCTACTGGAAATCGGAAAAAGAAAAGTCATAATCACTAAGAAATGATTTTTTGTATACAATAAACAATTTTTAATCTGAAAATTGAACAAAAACTGAGTTATGGTTCGCTATATTGCAATGCTTTGCATACATAGTCTTACATTAATATACATAAAAAGCACACATTTTTAGTGATTTTTTCAATTATTTCTCTCTTTTTTTGTGTTATAATAAGATCTGAGAAGTGTTTGCAATAGTTTGGGATGAGTTCAGTTGTTTGTCGTCTAAGAGATACCGACTAACAGTATGTTTGTGTGAACTCTAATGAATGCATATTTATTTCATAAATTAAAAATACAATTAAAAAGGAATGGATTCTCAAAACCGATGTATTAAAACATTAATTAATGTTTAGCTCGTTTTCAAATTCATGGCTCAAACTCAGTAACCAAAACAGTATTATAAATGTTATCAAATGTTGGGAACGGCGACAGGCCTTCCAACGGATCCAAGCGGTAGTCGTATTCAAATTCATATATAAATTAAAGGCGATTCTCGAGTGTGAAGAGAATGAAGAGTATTAATGGCCAACAATAACCTGTTTCTCAACCATTTGTTTAAAATAATAATCGTTTAAATTATCGACAAAGAGCTCAGATATAACTCAATTGGTGTTACAATCCATCAAATTTACAAATAATAAGAGTTGTAATCAATATATCAATCAATATATATATAATTATATAATTCATATTTACATTAATTAAATATAATAATAATCTAAAAGAGCGCCAAAACTACTATCTATTGGCCTCTTCCTGACTCTGAGTCCTGCAGTCATCTCCTCTGTGACCGATTGAGCCACAGTTATAACACGAAACAATATTTTTGGCACAGCCTCCCACTCCCTCCTCATTAATTGTTTGGTGTGGCAGAGGAGCGATGCCTGTCGTTAATATATATGGGCTCTGATTCTGTGCCGCTTCGGCTAAAGTGTGAATATTATGTGTAATAAAGTCAGCGGTAATCGGAAGGGGAGATATGGCCGCCACAGAAGTCACTGTTTTTGATGAAGAGGGGGAACTCGTCGGCGACGGCGTCGATACTGGAGATGTCATATTCGATACGCGAAGGTTCGATATATTTGGCAGAGGAGTCGTCGTATAACTCAAGTTCGTGACCGTCACCGGCATCTGCGGTATATAGGGGTGGGCCCCATATTGTCCCGTTTGATGTGTGGCCACTGGACCTGACATTTGACCGACATTTACATGACTATGAGTGTGAGCTGTCTGTCCCCCAGCGTTCACTCCGGCAGACTGTGTGTGGGGTTGTGTCTGATGCGGCCCCATATGGCCGTGAATGTGACTCGTGGGGGGCGGGTGGACGCTCTGGTGTGGTTGTGGCCCATATGTTTGGAAAGGGTGAGCGTTGGTCGTAAAACCTGGGTTTTGCCTAAAGTGTGGGTTCAAAATAGAGTCTATGGTTCGGTCGACCTCTTCCTTCTGTTTGGAGAGCTGTTCCCTCTGTTCGTAGCTGAAGGCCGGGTGGTATAGGGCCAGAGTCAGCAACAGTCGAATACCAGAGAACAAGTCATCCAATTCATACAAATTGCGGCCATACTTAAGGTAATTACTGACGAGAGACCCGATCTGATGAGCGGTGAGTTGTTGGCGAAGAGCCTTATAGGAGGCGACGGAACAGTTGCGGTTCGTCGGAGACAACAAACACAACGAAATTACGAGTTTGGATCGCGACGGCAATTGTGACAATTGGTGGGACGACGGCTGCGGCACAATCGGCACTATTATGTCGTTGGGGGCCAACACAGCGGTGCCGTTTGCGGCCACACCAGTCATGTCCTGTAAGGGCATCACTGGAATAGGTGTTTGCGAAGATTGATGTAATGGTTGTGGTGTTGACTGATTGACGCTATTATTAAGACTGCAATTGCTTTGAATGGCATTCGAAGGTATCTCACAATTGGACACAACATTTGGCTTCAAATCATTGGATTCATTGATTGCAATGTCCGCTAATAAATCGCATTTACATATTGCGTCCATTTCTGAGAACGAGTTGGCCTTCAGTTCGGCCTCTCGGAGAGCATTCATATCCTTTTTGGCCGACTCTTCTATATAAGACTTGAAGAAACGTATCTCAAGAGGAATACACATTGACATCAGTCCACACATCAGTTCTATCCGTTTGGCGCCCGACAGCTCTTTGAACCACTCGAAGACTTCTTCCTTACAAACCATCATTGGCTTCAATATTAAACTCTTTTCTCAATTATTATTAATTACAAATCAATCAATATTTTTACAAATCTATAAAAACTTATATTAATTAATGTCAATAAATAACAAATGTATACAATGTTTGGATAAAACAATAATTAAAACAGAATTTCTCCCAAAACTATTCAATTAATTCAGTGATAATTCAATTGAAACAAAACTTGGATTCAATTGATTCAAACGTTTTTAGAGTTTAGTGTTGTTTAGGTTTTCGCACAGAAATGAAGGCATGAATTGAGGTATGAATTCAGGCTTTCCGTAGGCTTTCACTCAAAATGCATTCAATCGACATTCGCACCAATAGTCACACATCACGTCCACTC
>JAQGBD010002216.1:0-11001 GCA_034698165.1 Punctoribates punctum
GCGTCTTCTATCAGATATCGGCCAACAGAAGGACCGCCACTTCTGTCCATAAGTCCGCCCAAAGATAGTGAAGACTCTTAACATCAGAACTCTGAGTACCCGAAGTCACAGATCAGGACATAGTCTTCACTTCCAGTGATGTGTTTCAGAAGTATAGCATCAGTTGAGAGAATGGAGAGACGGCTTTCACTTTGGTTTTGAATAAAAGTCTTTTTTGAATGAAAATATAATTCAATTAATTAATCCATAATTCAAAGCCATGACTCGAATCAAATATAAGACTTGTTTTTAAAATTATTTTATCGTTTATTGACATCAAATCTAAAAAAGCGTTCATTTAATATGATTTCCAATAATTCAAATCCATGTGAAGTAATTTTGAGCACTCAATCAAATCATTCCTAAAAGCATTTGAATTAAAAATTACTAAAAAGATTTGAATTCAAATATAAATTACCCGTCAGTTGGTTGGAGTAAAGCCAGTGGTGGGAAGTGTCGTATGTTATCTCCATTCGCACAGATTATTCCCGAAAGGCTAACTTTCTTGATTTCATTGATTTGAGCTTGGTTATACATAATTAATATGTTAATTCAACTTGATAAATGTGTTTTATACAAACCTTGTGTAAACGAATGACTGAATCCATAATTTTCGAACCAAAATCGATCGCCAACTGAATTGAAACAATTTAAATAATTAGAAAACTAAAGGAGCAAGCAGAGTTCAAAAGTTTTTCCTGAATATTAAATGTTAAATGAGTTATAGTCACTGAATGGAAAACAAATAAAAACATATATTAAAATCAAACCAACTTTTAGTGCGTCTGAACTGTTCGGCGACAATACAGGCGAAGACCGGTCCGAGAATACCCTCTGGTAATGGCTTTTCATGAATTCCGCCTAAAAATAAGTCGATGTCATCAACGCTTCGATAAACCTTTTCGAAGAGTTTTGCCGATTCGTAGCGAAAGTATTTGTTTAGATCACTGAAAGACCGAACTTTAGACAAACCACATATCTCTCTGAATCTATTATATGAAGGCAGTCCGTTATCCCGTCCTCTCTGTATATTGATTGCTATGAGATCACCTCCAAAAGGAGCGCCAGGACTCGGAAATAAATGTTGACTTATCTAAGAATTAATTTAAGTGATAAAAAATGTGTCTTGCTCGTTTTTGAGGTGAACTCACCTCTTCTGTAAATTTAGAGTCAAAATTCTGTGCGGGCTGTGCAACAGTTCCATAAAGAACTTCATCGACTGCACCCGGTCTATAAAGAGGGGTCGGGTCGTTGAAAATTGTTCGAAGTCTGAAATAATTTGTGTAATCGCCAAAAGAGTTGATTAAATTATAAGAGCTCTAGGTCAAATTAATTTAATAATAATAAAGTTAATTTTAGCTTCTATTCGATTTGAAATGAATAGGAAACTAACCATGATCAGGGTATGCCATCTAAATGCCGCCGAAGAGAACTCATTGAGTATACTCGGGTCATAATTGGAATTATAGGCGAAAGAATATCCCCATGGACTAGGTAGGATTTCGAATGTCCTCATTAATCTACGGCCTGCAAATATTCACTGTTTAGTAATATATTCATTGTTTTGCCTAGGTGATTATTGTGGACCTAACGCAAGAGGTAGAAATTCATTGTATGTAATCCACTGCAGCTCTGCTCCAATGATTTTTCGCGTTTCCTGGAACAGAGTCTCGTCGTTCCAGTCTATTAAATGAATATTCTTAATCAATTTCATAAATTCATCATGGTCAATTGAGAAAATTAGTTTGATGGCCAAAACTAAACCAACTATACCTGGATTTAAACGTTTTAATTGTTCTGCGATTCTGTTGTGTTCTCTGAGAAAATGTTTGTTTTAAATAACAAATGAAATGAATTAAGTTTTATGTATACCTCATAAACATGAGGTGAAGAGTTGTGAGACCCAACTGTTGGTTTACTCTTATATCACCTTAAAATAGAAATTTAGCTAGATATAACTGATAACCATAAAATGTTTACCCGAGTAAATGCACCGTTCGTTTTGTGGAGCCCCACAAACAACGGACCATTGATTTCTATCATAGGGTAAGAAGTCTTTGTTGTTTAACTTAGAAACTTGTAATTTGCCTGCTCATTTAATGGGGATAATTCAAAATTATATAATTAAAAGTTTATTCAATTATTTGAATACCGTTTCGAAATGAGCGGACGCTATTCATTCTGTCCCAATCACTGCCGTATATCTGTGAGCCATCTATGAAGTGAGTGACAGCATTCGACTGTTCTCTCGGCCCTAAAATTTCTACAATTAATAATTCAGTCATTGTGTTCCAGCAATTTACCCAGAGTACATGACTGAGAGGGAGCGGCCACTTGTCGGACAAAATTGGAACAGGTTTGGTTGAATTTCATATAAAACGGGTCATTCCCTGGAATTAGTATTGGTCTACACGCAGAGTGTTTGGCATACTCTCCATTTTGAGTGCGGTTACAACAGGACAGTCCTTCACCAGAATCGGCTGAATCCCCAAAATCAAAGATTTTATTAATTAGAGAAAAACCCTTTTCAACGAATACCTCGAGTGTTGAGACCTAAAGTGATGTCGTGGTCTAAGAACTGCAAGAATTGGATCAACTCTTTTCAAAACGAGACAAATATTGAATACCTGACCGAATTGCAAAAACATTACAGACAGTTCCGGGTGATCTGATTCACCATTCGATGTCAACTAATATGATTTTATATTATTCTATATGAACTGGCACATATAAGGAATTTACTTGAGTGGATAGATATCTAGGGTTTGGCAATTCTGTTCCAAAAACAGATTTTCTGAATTCGTCGATTCCGTCAGAATATTCTGGAGGCAGAAGTCTAGAAAGTTTAGTCATTGCTCTGGAAAGAACAAAGTATCATGGTCCATTCACATATAAAGAGTGCATACCTTCCCCAAAGAGGATTCTTAAGGTTATTACAGCTGCCATCGATTGTTCGGTATCTATAGCTGGGTTTACACTCAGGGTTTTTCATACACTTGTCTTTCAGTCGAGTGTTTTTCAGACAATATTGGCTCAAATGGTCTCTAACAGAGCCGGGACTCAATTTCAGTCTAATTTAAGAAGAAAATATTATCTAGGTCAATATTACTAATGACAATTTTAGTGAATTAACCCACAGTTTGGCCATTTGTCGGGATGTCTCCAAAATATATTTTCCGTTTCTTGTGATTTCTTTTCTATGAGAGTCGTAGGGACCAAAAAAGCCTTGGTGAAAACTCTCCATTGTATTATTTTGCTGATGAATGCCTTGATAGCAATATTGACAAGTTAGATTTTATAAAACATCTGATAATTGGTATACCAGATCTAATGAGATTCTTTTCGTGGTTAAGTTGTTTGTCTACTTCTCTGATGGCAACCTCTATGGCCTCTTCCAACTTATTCTTATCTACTTTTGACTTAAAATCCATTCTCGTATTGATCCTAGGTATCTTAACCGGGACTGAAAAATGAAAGACTCAATAAACGGAAGACTATTTTCGAACTGTTTTCGAACCATTTTTGAGCTTTGGTTCCCTTTCGAGTCCATTATGAGGACAACAAACTCCGGGTTCTGTTCCATCTCTGAGACAGAAGTTCTGATGGACTGACTTCATGTCCTCGTATTGGTTGAAACAATAGGCGATAGGCATACAAATGCCGTGCAATCTGTCTGTGGTCTGGCATTGATTGAAACGGAAAAACTTTCCTGGTGAATGATAAAGTTTCCGAATAATCTTGGTGAATGTATGACGACCATCTAGCTTAATGGCTAAAGTACTCATGCTGAGACAATTGTGGCATGCTCATACCTATTTTCACTTTTACTTACTTTGAGTTTGATTTCCTTCATCTAAACGATTATCTATACATCAGAGTAAAACCTATTCGTCTTGGTACACAAACAAATAATTTAAAAAGTTACCTTTTGCCAATGCATTTGGATTAAAGAATAAAATTAGTAGAAAAATGTATCCTGGTAATGTGAACATTTGAAAACTATTTACTGAATGATTATCACTAATTAAAAACCATAACAATTAGCGAACAAAACAACAAAAAAGTTCTGAAATCTTCAAAACTAATTTGGATAACATTTGTCCCAATTTTAACTAAAAATAGTTGTCGGATGAAATACGTAAGCAAAGGGATGCGACACAAAAACACGATTATACGGGTGATTCTGAAATAAAAATTCACCCCTTTTTGACACTTCCAATGGAATAATTGAAAACAATGAAAATTTTGAATTTAAAATCGAGTTTTGTTTTTGAAAACTAAAACAATAACCAAAACCTAATTAGTGATCAACTAATTGGTGACTATTATCTCCTTTGTGTTTAATCGAGGATAACGACTGTTGAGGGCTTTCAGCTTAAAACTAATCTTTTTATCGACAAAAACTGTTTATTATCTATAATTGATTTAAAATTTACATTAAACTCACATTTGAAGCGAAAACAATGTTTTTTAGAATAAGTGTTTCCAATAACTGTTTTTTATGTCTTCTATGACTAAATTATTATTTCTTTAACCAGAAGTTTAGCTAATTGTGAAAATGGGAAACAAATCCGCAATTCGTCAAACTTTTATTACTTCCCAATAATCAGAGTGTGAACTCAGAGGTATTCAATGTATTCAAGGTGAACTCATTATAATCCAGCAAAAAACCACTTCAATGAAAAGTTATGCAAATTTTATGAATTCAAAGTAATTTTTTATTTGGAAAAAAAAATATTTAATAAATAACTGAAACAAATCAATGTTTGAAATCTATTATTTGTAGAGATAATAGTATTGCGTCTCATAAATAGAGATAACTTTTCCGGTGTGAGTATATATCCAGCCGTCGGCTCCCAATCGGGTCTTAATGCCATCGCAAAGAGCATAGCGTTCGGCTCTTGATTTGTCGGCAAACTGTTCGCTATGTTTTTCTGAGACAAACTCATCCATCATAACCATTCTGTTCTTCTTTAGTCGATATATTCTGTGATGATATCGAAGACATCGCTCAGGTATTCCGTCGAATTCAATAACAGTATAATGTCTGTGAATATCGTCGGAGAACTTTTTGTCCATATTGTTGGGAAGGTGTAAGTAATGCCAAACATTGTTCACTTTGTGCTCAATGGGAGGATACGCTGGGGGTATACTCAGGCCACACATGCCTTTACTGTTCGCTATGACATTTCTTATGGCTTTTTTTATTTTCCTGAAGTTAAACATAAGAGGAAGCGGTGGCTGAGAGTCCAAAACTTTGATCAATTGTTGGGATAACTTTGGTCTGTGATTGCATTTGAAAGCTCTGGTTTCGGACCCACCGATTATTTTGCTTAAAAGTGGTAGCCCTGGAACTCTGAATTCTGTTGTAGAGATAGGCCGCCCTTCCGGGGGTTGAATAACATTAGACTCGTAAAGCCTTTGATAGGAATGTCGGGCCCATATCTCTTCGATACCTTCTGTCCACTGCACAATGGCGTCGATATATCCGCCGTCGGGAATCATTAAAGTGAAGTTTGGCGTTGAGTTCTCGTCTTTCCTCTGATTTATTAATAGATCCCAAGAAATGCTGTCATATTCTGATTCGGATGCGCCCAAAAACAAGACCGGATTCGGGAAATCTTTAGGGTTCCAGCCTTTGACGGGCGGCACCAAAACCCCGTCTCTCACACAGTCTTCTAATGAATAGGAAAAATCCAGTTCTTTGACTCGAAATCGAAGCTCTCCTTCAACAACGACAACCCCTCCCTGTTGTATAAGACTACGAGTTCTTCCTTTTGGAACACAATTATCAGACACTAGAAGTCTGGCGCTCGGGCTTACAAATAATGCGAAATGCGGCCGATTCTCAAAACTATACCACTGGCGGAAAAATTTTTCGTCAAACATCTGTTCGTGGAGTTCCCAACAGTTGTCAATTTCGAGCCACGAATAGTCATATTTGAAATGCAAACGATTTCCGGATTTTCTATACTTTCTTTTATCACAGTTTCCGAAGAAGAGTCCAATGATTAGCTTTTGTTGGCCGACCTCCGCTTCGTTACGGAGCACCGGATACACAGAATTCACATCTTGTGCTTCACTGGTTGTAATCGAATCGTTTTTCGGGTCAACAGTCATATAAACCATTTGAACCCTTCCCAGTCTTGTGGTCAACAGATGGGCCCCAATCTGTTTGCGGTGATAGGTATCAAACCAGTCCTTCACTCTTCGCGGTAAATCTAATTCCGTCCAATTTTTATTCGTATCCTCAATATTCATATGAGATGATAGAGTGACGAAGAAGACGGGGAACTCATTCTCTAAAATGTAGGGCCAATCAAAGGGAAACCACTCGCCATCGATTCCTGTGCAGACCACATGTTGTTTCTCTTTCATCTCCCGACCCAAGAATGAGAGAAACCTTCGCTTCACTTCAATCTCTGACTTCTTATGCTTTTTATCAATTGATGTCATTTTAAGAATTTTTATCTTTTCTTAAACTTATTCACAATTTTCAACCGTTTTATAAAAATTTTTAATTTTTTTGAATCAAATAATAGAATGAAAGGAGCGCTCAGTTATCCCAACAATAAAGACCTCAAAAGAGCGAAGACTTGGTTTTGAAAATACAGATTTCGGGCCAATAATCAAATAATTGTTTCATTTTTAATAAGAATCAACTTTTGTCCCCCAAATGGAGTCGAATCGGTCGGAGATATGCCACCGAAGCGATGGCGTCGTCCGAATGCGTCACTATTTGGTACTCATCTCTAGATTTCAGATATAAATCAGTTAATTGTCTTAATTTGAAAATAAAATAATTGATTACAAAATGATTTTCTTCTTAAAGAGAGGACAGTCCAAAGTGATTGTCTCATATTCTCCGCCTTCGCCACAAACATTGATTCCGTATTTTTGGTTCAACTCTTCCAGAATCGGAAGCATCTCTTCAATAGGTTTGGCCAAATGTCTGGCCTCTAAGCCGAGAACCGCAACTTTGACCAGAATTGCATTTATATCGGATTCAATCATATTCTTGAGAAGAGAGGTCTGTTCCAAACCCCAAATGGGAGCCAACATCTGAAGGCCGAGTCGTTGACAAACGTCCTCAACCCTAACCTTTTGATAGTTGGAAAGTATGGCTCCGACAGAAATGCCTTCAAATGATATCTCTTTTTTAATATCAGATAAAAGTTGGAACAGATCTTCGACCTCATCGTCAGAATGCTTATTGTACTCCATGTCTATGACCACTGGCTTCCCAGCGATCGTCCGCCGAAAAAGTGGTAAATCCATAGCTTCTGCGTATAAATCAATGAACTCGTGTCCAACTGTTTGATACATATAAGAGTCCTCTTCTTTCTCCGATAATGGCTTCAGATTCGCCAAACCCACCAATTGATGACCATTTTTAACGCACAAATGCATGGAATAAGTGGAGTCTTTTCCCCCACTTATTAACCCAATTATTTTCATCTTTTAATTGACTTTAATTAATAAAATTAAAAAAAAACAAATTAAAAGTTAATAAAAAATTTGAATCAAAATAAGTGAAGAATTGGTTGAAAACAAAACGATTTAAAAGTCCAACACTTGTCACACAAAACACGTGAATTGGGAGCCATTCATAAACAACAGGACTGATAACCAGTGTTTCTCTCAATAATTAAACCCTTTTATAAGAAATATTATTATTATTTTAATAAACTTAAAGTTTTATACAATTAAATGAATTAATTAATGAAAATAATCGCAATTTTCGATTAAAATCTTAGCAATAAATTTAAAAATTGATAAAAATCTTAAAAAATCATAAAATAGGAGTTAAGATAACTCTTCTAAAGTAAATGTGGAGTGAATTTTGCGGTGATTCTCAAGAGAGTCGAGTTTATAGAAAGTTTTGTTACAACCGGGAAATCCACATTCGGTGGGAGTGATCTTTCCGTGAGTTTTCACGTGTTTTCTCCAATCGATTTTATTTTCGAATATTTCGCGACATTGGGGCCAATCGCACGAGTATTTCGATTGGGATCGGTTTGCGTGCATTTCGTGTTCGTGTGCCGTCAGCTCCTTCTTCGAGGAGAACACTAGTCCACAGTCAGCCCATTCGCACTCCAATGAGTTACCGGTATTACTGGTATAGGACTCGTCTTCGTCGCCGCCGTTGTGTTCGCTCTTATGTTCAGACAATTTCCACTTCAGATCAAAGCTTTCATCGCATTCGGGATAATCGCAAACGAATTGTTTGTGACCCAAATGTGTGAACGAATGTCGAGTCAAACGATACTCTTTTGCGAAGTGTTTCCCACAAACATCGCATTCAAATCCGGTTTCCAACCCGTCTTCTGAAGGAGAGTCCACTTTAGAAGGAGTGACAAGAATTTTACTCATTTTTCTTTTAACATTTGAACCCCCTTTTGATGGCCGACCCCTTCCCCGGCCTGATCTCAGCACTGATTTTGATTTTTTGACAGATTTTTTGTCCACAAATTTTGGTGATTTGTTCTGAGGTTCGTAGTCATCGTCTGACAGATTGTCCTCAAATACAGCACTTCCTTCAGAATCTTCGCTTAAATATTCTTCGTTTACATCAGATTCAGACAAATCTTTTGTCTCTTCGATGTCGTTGTTATCTTCATATTCGGAGAAAAGATTTGACCGATAGTCGAGTTTTGTCTTCTTTTGCTTAATCTGTTCCAAAGTTCTTGAGTTGAGAGTTGACTGAAGTGACAAAACTTTGCTTTTGGTTATCTCTAATTGTTTTCGTTTAATACATAACTCATTTTGAATTAAATATAAGAGTTTATCGAAATTCAGGATTTTATTGAGAATTGGATCAAATTGTGATAATGTCTGCCATTCGGGAGAAAAGTAAGCCTTAATTCGGGGCAAACTTTGGCGCAATTTGTGAGCAATAAAGAGCACTAATAATGCAATTAAACCGATGTCTCTCTCAATGTCTTCAGTCTTATAGTCAACAAAATTATCGTCAGTTTTATAATTTATCGATTGGTTTTGATTATCAATCTTTTCGGTGATGTTCTCATCGGTATTCAGTTCATTATTGTTGACTAATTGGGAGATGTCTTCTGACTGAGTTTCACACAAACACGTGATGACTGATTGGGAGTAATACTGTTTAAGCCATGATTTGATTAAATGAATGGATTGTCCGTCACTTGAGTTCCGTTTTAAAGCGATTTGATATTTACTGCAAAGCGTGGACTCAATCAGATTAATGACAGAAACGAGTCTCGAAAATAAGACCGAATCACTCCTGAGTTCACTCAAATGAGGAGATTTGGCGATAATCTTATTTATCAGACTTATTATACATCGTTTGTGGTCTAAATCCAAATGAATTTCATTGAAATCCATGACTTCATTCATACAAAACTGAGTAAACAATCGGCAAAAGAAGTTTTGTTTTGATTTATTTTGTTGTCGGCTCTCAAGTCATGCGTCACTCGTTTCACACAAATTAGCGCTCAATTCAAACATTTAATACATTTTGGCTTTAATTCAATTTTAAAAATATTTCTTTTATTAGTGTTAATAATTTTTATTAACTTTTATTAACAAATATAAACTAATTTCTAACAAATTTAAACAATATTTTGCTTTTGAGTAAACATTAAAGGTTTTTATCGAAGTTTTATTTCAGATCTTAATTCAAATTCAGTCGTCTTTGAGATTATTTCTGATATAAAATTTGAGTCGAAATCCTTTCAATTGATTGAAGATATATTTGGAGACAATGTCGGCACCGAATATAGTGGTGGCCGTGTCTTTCACGAAACCAAGTATTTTGTGGGACAAACATCCATAGGTCCGACTCTCGATGCCCACTGTGTTGAGGGCATTCCTCACGTAATCTTCCGGAGAAGGAACTGTAAACGAAGGCTTCAATCGGGACATATTTGTGGCCACAAATGAGGGCAAAACGCTCTGAATTATAATCCCTTTGTCTCTGTATTCAAAATCAAGGGCTCGACTCAAGTGATCACAAAAGCATTTGGTCGCAGAATATATCGATAAGAGAGGAACGGGTGTCGTCCCCGAAAAAGATGAGATATTAATGATTATTCCGCGCTTTCGGTCAACCATTTTGGGTAAAACCAAATCAATCATTCGAGTCATCGAAATAATATTGCAGTTAATGATTGAGTGAATAAACACTTTTAAGTCCGTTATTTTCGTGAAGTATTCCCCGATTTGGAAACTAATGCCGACGTTATTAACCAAAACGTCGATCACTTCCAGTTGTTTGAGTTTATCACCGATTTTATCATAGATGTGATCTCTGGTGAAATCAACTGCCAGTGTCTCAATTGTTCCGCATTTCGGGTTTTTCTCCAGTAATTGGTTTTTCACTTTATTTAGTTTTTCTTCATTTCTGCTGATAATGAGCAGAGAATAACCCATTTTAGCCAAATTGTTGGCATATCCCAAACCAATGCCATCAGTGGCTAAACATTCAAGAATTTAACGTAAACATTATTAAGGAAAATTGTACTCGATGCTTTTTTTTATACACTTCTACTATTAATAACTAAGGACTGACTTAATGGTAGATATTCACCAATTGATTAGTAACTGACCTCCAGTAATGACTGCCCAAGAATTGTGTGATGGCTTCCAACGGACACCAAAACCTAATTGTTTGGCCACAAAACATGTATACAAACCCTTCAGAAGTTTAAAACACAAATATATAACAAACAAATAAAAGACAATTTTGCCGAACAACTCATAAGTCGAAGAATCAAACATTTCTTTGGTTTACGTAATGTTTCGACAAATCAATTGAGAAACAGTTATAAGCAATTAATTGTCGACAATCGGATCAAATTTCAGAGCAAACACTTTAAGCATTAAATTGAATGACAAACATATGAAGACTAGTCTACAGTAGACTTTTGAGACTCACATATCTCACAAATACCCTTACGTTTCATTTTTTAATAACCGGTCTCTCAT
>JAQGBD010002217.1:0-10998 GCA_034698165.1 Punctoribates punctum
GATGGCATCGTTTTTAGCCTTAATGAGTGCGTCACAAAAGTCTCTCTCAATATCCGGGTCGTAGTCTTTGTAATGTTCAGTAAATCTATTCTTCACTAACTCTATATATTTGTTTGTCATTCGATCAAAAACTTTGACCCTGCTCCAGTCAATTAATCTTATTAAACTAGAGTATTCCCAAAACACAAACCAGACATCCCCCAACATCTTGGCGAAAGAATGACCCACTTTCAATTCTTCATCATTAAACCTGGATTACAAATAATTTGATTAAATTGCCCTTGGTTGAAATTCTAGTAAATATTCAATATCTAGTTAAAATAAGCTCACTCATTGGAAAAAGCACCATGAGCCATTATGCTATCTAATAGGTTCGAGACCATTTCTGTAGGGCAAAACTCTTTGTCCACGCCCTCCTTCTCAATAATCACCTTGACAATATTTTCCACGCAATCTGACACTAATACTGCTAGTTTCGGGTTAGAGGAATACTTCCTAGAACAAATACGTATAAAATTTATAGATAATAGAGAATATCAAGGTAACATATACACTGCAGCCGTATGGGACACTCGTCGTATTGTTTGCCATGTCTTCCCTTGGTTAAGTATAACATCTTGGAAGTTGTCGTTACAAATATATTTCGCTAATCAAATACAGAGGAAAGATTTCAAGGAATTTTAGGAATAAATAAAATAAAATGTACCAGGTATATATTGAATAATATTTTGTCTACACATGAGAAGTCCTGACCAAACGGGGATAAGGCCTTAATGCCCCCCTTCCCAAGCAAGCGAATCAAGGCCTGTAACCAATATTATACCTTTGTCTACCCCCTCCCCCCTTTGATTTTGTTGATTCCCTTCACAGTACTTGGTGCTTGGAGCTTGAGCGTCACTGTACATAATTTACAAAAGGAATTTACCTAGGAATGTCTGAGGCCTTCCAGTGAATTCAATTTTTTTGAAGACCTCCCGCCCGATGTCAACGTCTGTTATGAAAACCACAGGCTTTGGGCCAAACCAAACAGTATAGACCGGACCATATTTTTCACTCAATTTTTTCGATCGTTCGATTGGATGTGCTTGTTCTCGCATAACTATAATAAATGAACTTTGTAAGTTTTAATCAATTTTCGATCAAGGTATTTTAGCTGTGGTTTAGAGCCTCACCCCACACAGATATGAATTGATAAGGAATCAAATATAACATCACTTACGCAACAAATTCCCGAAAATTGGAAGGGGCAGAGGTCCGGGAGGGAGGCGCCAAACCTGGTAATAAAGGTTTATTATATAATAGACTGAGTAAACAATTAAGAGAATGATTAAAGTCTTCCAAATTTCGTCGAACAATGTCTCAAACGAAGGCATAAAATCTCTCATTTTATTTAAATTAATAAATT
The DNA here is from genome assembly GCA_034698165.1 of Punctoribates punctum. Lineage (NCBI taxonomy): Eukaryota > Metazoa > Arthropoda > Arachnida > Sarcoptiformes > Punctoribatidae > Punctoribates > Punctoribates punctum. The sequence continues at coordinate 1,406 of JAQGBD010002217.1, forward strand.
TCAATATTCTAATAGTTTAAACTTTAAAGAATGAACTTGGTCTATCAATCCCCAGAAATAGACTATACTGTAAAAGAGCGTTTGATAGTGCCAGGCACAATCAGGCAAACATTTGAATTTTTATCAGTGATGACGAAGGGCAAATCAAGAATAAAACACCTATTGCCTTAACGAGATCCTCACCAAGGAAATTTGTTCCAGAAAGACCATGCTGAATGTAAATGCCTAAATTAGCTTATGTAAATTTATGAAAAATCATGTTCCAGGTTCACTAAGACCAATATTAAGCTAACTTATCTCATTACCTTGCCCATGGATAAAGTTGACATGACAGATTCTGTTGAAATTTTAATCTAAAATATCGTTGATGTTTCATAATAAACAATTGCACTTGCTGACAGGTAATTAGAGCATTTTGTACATGTACAATTATGAATGGTTTAATTTTTTGTGTATTTATTATTTTCAAATTTTAATATAATTTTTATTCAAATAAATTAATACATTTATCTATTCGTATAAAGAAATTAGAAATAATCTGTTAAGAGAAATGAATAGTGAGAGAATGATCTAGCTCTTCCAATTTAAATGAATGGGGTGTAGGCAGTTCCCCAGTTCAACATTAAATGACCATGTATTATTTTTAATCTTTCACTTAACATGTCTTTAATTTTACTCAACTATAGAGAAAACTTTATTTCATTTCATTTAGATTTGGTTTTAAATAATATTTTATAGAATTTCGGACAAAGAAAAAATATTTTTGATGGATCAGGGTCAATACCATGATTTTCACCAAGTTCTATGTTGTAATCTGCTGTTAATTGAAGAAATCTGACCGTGACCAGAAACAGGTTGACCAGGGCCAACTTACCCCCCACACAATTACGACGGCCAACACTGAAAGGAATGTACTCTTTGGGTTGGGTTGTCATATATTTTCCGTCTTCTAAGAACCGCTCGGGTCTGAACTCCTGTGCGTATTTCCAATACTTTTCATCTGTTAGAATAAGACCCTGGGCCAAAACAATTGTTGTACCCTTTGGTATCACTTTGTCTTGAATTTTGGATTTCACATATGCTGTGTGCGGAACACCAACCGGAAGAACACTTCTAAGTCTTAGAATTTCTGATATGAAAGCCATCACATAATGACATCGATTCCTGTTCTCCAGAGTCGGGATTCTGTCCCCGATTTCGCTTTCAATCTCTTGTTTCAACTTTTGTTGAATCTCTGGATAGTAAGCCATAAACAGAATAATCCATTGAAAGGTCAACTGTGATGAGTCAGAGCCACCAGTGAACAGATCAAAAACCATTCCGGAAAGGTGTGAATCTGTGAGATAAGGGGCCGACTCTTTTCCTTCTCTGATGGCATCGTTTTTAGCCTTAATGAGTGCGTCACAAAAGTCTCGCTCAATATCCGGGTCGTAGTCTTCGTAATGTTCGACAAATCTTTTCTTTACTAACTGTAGATATTTGTTTGTCATTCGATCAAATTCTTTGACCCTGCTCCTATCAATTAATCTCAAAAACCGAGAGAACACCCAAAACCAGTACCTAACATGGCTTATTGTCTTGGTGAATGATTGTACCACCTCCAATTCTTCATCATTAAACCTTTGGGGAAAAATTTAAATGATCAAAATATTCTTGGTTAAATTTCTATCAAATATCCATTTAAAATTTATTCTATTCTTAACAAGCTTACTCTTTTCCAAAAGCACAATGGGCAAGTATGTTATTCAATAATTTCTGGATTGAACCAGCAGGGCTAAACTCATTATCCAATCCCTCCTTTTCAATAATCACCTTGACCATTTTCTCCACGCAATCTGACACTAATACCGCCAGTTTAGGGTTTGTGGAATATTTGCTAGAACAAATTATTATAAAATTAGTAGAATAATTAGCATATCTAGGTAAAACATACACTGCAGCCGTATGAGACACTCGTCGCAGTACTTCCCAAGTCTTTCCTTGGTTAAAAGCAACATCTTGGTAGTTCTCGTTACAAATATATTCCGCTATTCAAATGATAAAGAACCAGTTTTTAGGTATTAATAAATGAACAAGTACTATTATAATTCAATAGTATATCGCCTCAACATGGTCTATTTAAATATTTCACCTAGAAAAGTTTGAGGTCTTCCCGTGAAATCAAACTTTTTGAAAGTCTCGCGAGCGGTCTGAATGTCGGTTATGATTACCGACGGATTTGTCCCAAACCATAGAGTATAGACCGGACCGTATTTTTGAGCCAATTTTCTGAATCTTGTATTTAAATGATCATGGCCTCTGTAATCTTTAAGGGTCAAATTTGTAATAATGATCTTGGTTTGAACCAGGAGAGAGAGAGAGAGAGAGAGAGAGAGAGAGAGAGAGAGAGAGAGATTCTACACAGTTTTGAATTGATATAGAATCAAAGACATGTATTTCGTCACTTACCAAGGTAATTTCCGATTAATGGGAGAGGTATTGGTCCTGGAAGCAGTTGCCATACTTGGTAATAAAAATTCGAAATATAATAGACTGAGTAAGCAATTAATAAAGTGATTAAAATCTTCCAAATTTCGCTAAACAATAGACCAAAAAATGTCATTTTATTCGACACAATAAGTTTCTAATTTTCAATAACTTGAACAATGAGCTAGGTCTATCTACTCTCAACACTGACTAATTGTGCTCTGAAAATGTGTTTGATAATCAAATTCATAGCTTAACTCGAATATCAACAATTCATTTGCATTGAAACCAGTGATGCCCAAGGGCAAATGTAAATTCGACTTTAGGCTCAGCAAGATAACCTAGCACAAATATTGGTTGTGAAAAAAGTCTTGTTCCTTTTTGTCTAATGGAATTGTTGATAATTTCCAAAGAATAAACATCCAAGATATATTTAAAAATGATTGAACTCACTTTTTCAGACAACCACCACCTTGGACATCCAAACATCAACTTGTCAGAACATAAGCTGTTGAAAGTTTAATTTTAACAGAGCATGATGAATCACAATTGCATCTGGAGACAGGCAGAGCATAGAATACCTGTACAAATATAATAATTTTACTTGCTAAATGAATTTTTAATTGAACTCGGTAAAAATTTATCGATTGAGCGAATAGCCCCTAGAAATTTGAAAATAATCTAGTTCAAAAATTACAGTTTTATCACTCAATTAATCAAATTGAGCTTGACAATGAGAAAATGATAATTTAATTTAATTCAATTTAATATTGAAAATAAGGTTTAATTGAGAATAAATGAAAAACATTTTGAAAAATAAAATGTAAATTCAAATTGAAAAAAAAGTTGAGCCTGGGATTGGTTTGAACTAGCTATCTTCAGGTTCAGTACCGACGACGCTATCAATTGAGCTAACATAATACCCAGGAAAATTGATGACTTTTTCATTTTTTATTTCCAATTATTAGAAATATTTAATCAAATATTAATTATAAACTATTTTAGAGATCTCTACCATCTGTTCAGGGAATCAAAAATTCTCCATTTTTAACAAATTTAAGGCAAAGTTGGAATTTTCTTCATTCAAGCTAGATCATTGAACAGATACAAAGTGGGCCAATCGGTCGAATAATCAAGATACCCGAGTTCAAATTTATATTTCCTTATTGATCCAATCGGTTAATATCCATCAAAATGTTGAAAGAATTGGAAGAGAAGTTCCATTCAGTGATCAGTCAAGTGATCCGTCGGTTAGGGATGAGGTCAACAAAAGTGAAGATTCGCTGAAATAGAAGTGTTATGAGTCATAACTTATGACAGCCGAAGAGAAGAGGCTTTTATTGTTATCACTAAAAAAGCTTTACTTCTTTGGAGGAGTTTATCAAGGTAAATAATTTAAATTTATATTTCCGCTTTAACACAATGTTTTTCAATCTAGATCAGCCCAGCTCATTGAATTTTCTGATGGAATCTGCTTGACTGACCTGGAGCATAACGAGCCTCTATTTCAAAAATTAATTGATTCGGGTTCGGGAATAGTTGCCCTTGATAATGATGGGGATGTCATTACTGGTATTTGTTATAATGCTGTGCCCATTATCATGCAATTAGAGGGCTGTGACGTCACCGAAGGGTTGAATAAATTCATCAAATTGTTGGAGGAATTGGTAGAGAAGTGCCATTCAGTTGTTTACCCTTTGACATCATCCCTGACCGACGGATCGGTGAAATAATTTCTGATCCATCGGTGAGGCTTGAGATCAAAAGGTATGTTCAAAGCCTCAGTTATTTCAGGGATGCGGAAGGGGGGGCCAACGCCTTAAACCCCCCTAGGCTCGAAAATTTAAGATTTGCCCCTCTGGCCCCCCCCTACAGTCGCGGACCTTCCGCATGCCTGGTTATTTGATTGGTGGCACACACTCTGTCTCAACTCATCCACCAAAGAGTCAGATGTGTTCTCAAAGCAATTGATCTTGATACAGATAATAAACTGTTTAGGTGATCCAGGACACTTACTGTTCGAGAGTATAACTTTATTTTGTTCCTGGATGGCCAACTTATAGCTTCTCAATAACGAATATCATAATTTACTCGCTCAGAATATATTCCACAAATACCAAGATTAAAATTTTTTAATTCTTTTTATAAAACATTTCATTATTTTTTGTTTTTCACTCAATTCTGTAATTTTTAATAATTTTTGAAATAAATTATGCTTGCTAATCTTAAAAGTTCTAATTGGAAAGTCAATAATAAAGTCAATTGAAATATAATTGCCTTGTTAATTACCCTGTCAATTTCCAAATCCTGTTCAAAGAGATCTTGTCCTGGAATAAAAAATACTGACTAAAAACAATTCTATATCCTGGTGAGTTAGTTATTTAATTGGGTAATTGGAAAAATACTTAATTCACCATGTTATTCTGAGCCTAAACAAATATTTTAAAGAGGTGGATCAATGCTAAATGATCTTGTTATTTTAACCTTTAATTTATTATATTCGTCTAGTTCAATCATAATTAAATAGTTCCAGACAGGCAGAGCAGACATTCATACATTTGTACATGTACAAATAAACCATTATTTTTATTTTTGTTTTTATTCTAATGGTTTTTCAAATAAATAAATATATTACTCTCAGACGTGACCGAGGTCTTCGTTCATAGTTCGTGTGCATCACTTATTAAAGTCATTTAATGGTTTTTCTATTTTTTAGATTTCAAGGTTCAAAGTCATGAATAAATTGCAAGATTAATGATTTTAATATCGATTTTATAATAAAAATCGGAAATCGATGAAAGTTTAGTCGAAAATAATATTTTTTGCCTTAATTTTTGCCCTAAATTACCTCAAAATTCTATAATGAATATTAAAACCGAATTTTGACCAAGAACCGGGCCATGAATGCAAACCACTAGAGAATAAAATAGAGATGAGTGGTCAACTAGATCAAATTGATTCATACCATGTAGATTTTGAACTGATTGATCAAGAATAGATTCCCGCAATAAAAGCCAATTCTATTCTCAGCCGTTCTCTCAAGAGATGACATCATCTGGGAAGTGAAAAAGCATCTTGGTAATACAAACAATTTATTAATTATCAAACAGACCTTAAGCCTGGTCAATCTTATGAATTTCTTTCTAACGAAGAGTCTATTCAATAGTTTATAACTCTTTTTAGACTCCGAAACAACAGAACTGCAGAATATTGTGATCGGGGTCAATATTCCAAATATAAGAAAGAATATAATCATTGCACTGATCGCCATTTTGGCGGCCATTGCGTAGGGGTCGGCCTCATTGCCATATAGTATTAGAGACAAGCAAATGCCAGTCAGAGGAGCGAAACCAAAATACGTGATTAATAAGAAATGTGTCCAAAATTGGTTAAAAACATTGATTTTACGATAAATCACATCAAATGATATCAAAGTATTTAAAACTTTTGAATGTTTGACAACAGTCTTGCTATTAATCATTGAAACCAAGACTATGTTCAATGATTTCAAGCAATGTATTGAATAACTACAGAATCCACAGAAGAATAATAGGTTCCAGAAATAGACATTGTAAGCCACCATGATAAAAATGCCAAGTGAAAGACTCCAGGTCAAACCAAACGACAAAAACTCGGTTGTGCTGAAGGATACGAAAGAAAAGGACAGTCCAATGACACAACCGATAATGAATAGCAAAGGGAAGGCCACATTTTCCGCAATTCGGTAATAGACGTCAAGTTTTACTAACGAAAGATTCAATCTGTTCCCAGTCTTTATTGAAAATTTCAACTGGGGGGAATTTCTTAAGATCAAATGATTCAACAAAAGAATAGATGGAATCATAAGGCTTGCACCCAGGATCATTAGATTGAATTGGGGTTTGATTTTGAATTTGTAGACAAAGTCTCCGATAATTACCGAATATTTGTCTTCAGTGACGACGAGTGCCATAATTGACTTCAATGAGTAAAATGCAAAGAAAATACATATAAACAACGGATTACAATAAAGTCGTCGTTTTCTGAAGCCTTCCCTGAAATATGGAAACCCATTGCGATAGTTGGTCTCACACAACAAATAGAGCAGGTGCTCTATTTTGACCAGTTTCTTTTCTTTTTTAGTATTCATGTTCTTTCACTCAAATAAATAGAATAAACAAATTCAGGAATTGTTTGCAAGAATAAAGAAAATGAGAAAATGGTTCTCAAAACTGAATTTCTAAATATCTCTATTTGTTTGAATATTTCTCTATCATTAAACCAGGGATGGGCAATGGGGAGAGGTTCAGCCCAAAATCCCATCCTTAACGAGGAAATTTATCTGGTTTTGCATCATTCATCATGGTAAAGTCGACTTTTCGACATATTCAAACTAAATTAGCTAGAATATATCGGATTTAACCCGGAATTTGCATAAAATTACCAAGAAACACTGTAAATAATTTTTTGAAACAACCCCACCCCTGACCTGCTCCCCCTGAAGTCGAGGGGGTTGCCTATCCCTGCATTAAACATTTATTATTATAAATAGATCATCTAAAATAAACGACTTATAGTCATCAATCATATATATACTTAAGCACTAAGTGATGACCAAGGTAAATTTTTCGAAAAGTTTTTGGAATATTGACAGAAATCTTTTCGTCTTTATTGTAGTTTCTTGTTAAAGGAAAGTTGTCTGTTTCGTGATCCGAGGTATGTATGAGCAATAAAAAAAAATACTACACCATCTTGGTCATCTCTAGATCCCAATATGATCGATGAATTCGTCTGAAGTCATTTAATTCATATCGATTTATAATAATAAATGTTTTATTATAGAGATATAATTTTTTCCAAGAAAGTCATTATCGTTATTGTTTGAAAATTTTTTTAAACTTGTTTGTAATTCTATTGAAATATGAAGAAAAAATTGACTATAAATAAACCAAGGTCAGTAAAATAGTATTTACACGTCTGTAATATTATTAATAATAAACAAATTATAATTAAAAACAAAATAAAAGTACATGATTATTTTTGATAAATATTTTTAAGCGAACATGAACAACATTTTTATATTTAAAATATTACAACTAGGCAGAATTCTCGCTTTTCAACATGATATCATTCAATCCATAAAAAAGAATTATACCTGAATTAAACTAGTATTTATTAGCGTGCGAATCTGCTCTAGTTAATTTCTGGAAAAGGTTGATCTTGCTATTTTAACTTTTCATTTATTATACTCTGACGTCAGGCCCTCTATCAATGATTTGGTCGGTATTTTTAATTTCTTGATATTTTTCCACAATTCAAGAATATTCATCTTGCTATTTGTGATTGGATTGACCTTGCAATACAGTGATATCAATACAATAATTCTCAAAAATATGAACTGGATAATTAAGGTCTGAGTGTTTGTATAAAAGTCATTGTCGTCGACGCCATAAATATGGAGTACGACTGAAAACTCTCTGTCTGAGCACAGGTCGAACCCATAGTAGAGAATAAAAATGCACTCGAGTATAAATTTGATAGGAAACAGGTAACTCAGCACTTGGAGGGAGTAGTCCAGGTCTTTTGTCTGAATTAAGAAATTACTCAAAATATAAGAAAATACAATTACAGCGACTGATGTAAAGACAGCGAGTCTTTGATTGGATGAAAATAAGACTCCAATTGTGTGACCAATACTTTGCATTTCAAGCGCTCCGATTGAAAGATAAATGAAAAATGAGATGAACATTGACCTCGGGTATATGTCCGCAACATAAGAGTAAACCAATATAATCAGCAGCACTGGTATCACATCGACAATACTTTTCGACCAATAGTAGGCGCCTGTACTGTACCACCCTTTTAGTTAAAAAGATGAAATAATTTATCTAGTTAAAATCATAAATTAGTTGAAATGACCTACCGTTTCTCTGTTCATTCAGAAACACATTCAGCTCGGATTCAAATGTCATTGTGGACAGAATAAGGTTAAGGAACAGAACAATTACCACTACATATAAGATGTATTTCAGATTATAATCTATCAACTTTTCATCCGCCAAATTATCCTCGGTTTTAGCGCAGGTGTTGTTATAATCGTTTTCAATATCGATACAACCGGTGGGTATTCCTAAGTCCGTCCCATAAAAGTTTTGGAGACATAACACAAAAGTGATGTAAATGAGAAACTCTATTGAAATCATTTTCCACTTATATCTATAGGTAAGGGTCAGGGATCTCATCACTAAACTGAGCAAATCCTTTATGAAGAAGCGCTTCGACACTCTTCTCAAGCCATCAATTGATTGATACATTTCTTTTTCACATTTATCTTTCATTAGTGACTGTTCCTGTTGATTTGACTTGGTCACCATGTCTTGTACTTTTAGATCACTGCTTCCATTACATGAATATTTGACCAGTATTTCAACAGGTACTTGCTCTTTCTCGCATGTTATTCCACATTCTTCAACGCAATAAGGAATATATTCTGGTGGCCCACAGTATATGGACTGTCCTCCCTTTGCTAGAACATAGACTTTGTTGAACAGCATAAGTATTTCGCTGTTCGGCTGATGTATTGATGTAATGACACAAATGTTATGTCTTTCCGATAATTGCTTCAAACAATTCATTACCTGAAATGAAATTCAAATTAATTACTAAATAATAATCACATAAAATATGAATTACTGACCACTTCGGCCGCATTACTGTCCAAACCACTGGTCGGCTCATCAATACATATGAGGTTAGGCTTCACTCTGGAGGTCAGTTCCATCGCCAAAACGAGTCGCTTCTGTTCTCCACCACTACAGTCCTCAACACTTGTATTCATTGTATTATTTATCAGCAATTCTTTCATAAGTGTTTCCACATTATTCTTGTGATCAAACTCAGGGTCAAAATTCTTCAATTTTGAGGCGAATATCATAGACTGTCCGGCTGTCAGTCCTATTAGAATATGTTGTCTTAGATCTTGCTCAATTAAACAAGATTTTATTCGCCGATATTTATTGAAATAGATTTTTGACTCATCCGTCACATAGTCTTTAGTCAAACCCATAATGCATTTCAAAAGTGTAGTCTTTCCCGCACCGGAACTCCCCATAAGTGCCCCCAATGTTCCGAATTCGAAAAATCCGTTC
>JAQGBD010002218.1:0-10997 GCA_034698165.1 Punctoribates punctum
TTAACGCCTCCTATCATTCATAGAGACCTCAAACCAGAGAATGTCCTCATCTCTGATGGAAGTGACGGACGATTCCTAAAGTTATGTGATTTCGGAATATCAAAACCTCATCAAAAAGAAATAATTTCGAGTGACAGCTCTGTTGTCAATGAAAATGTCTCGAAATACAATCACACCCGAGGAAGAGGTGATCCGCGTTATATCGCACCAGAAGTGGACGAAACCAATGAATACAACACAAAGTCAGATATCTATAATCTGGCACTCATTGCGACAGAAATTTTAGGACTTATTCCTGAAAATGAAGACATCTATTATATTAAATACCTTGATGAACTGTAAGTCTAATAATTCAATTTTGTCTCTCAATTAAGCAGGTATAATTTTTCAGGAACTGTTATTCAACGCGATATGTGAACACAATTTTCGACATTAAGTTTCGAAAACTTTTGCATTATTTGAATACACTTCAACCTCTTTATCTTCACGCTGTTGGGACCGAACTTTGAGAGGTGTGAAGTTAAAGGGTGTGAAGATAGACAATATTTTTAAAAAATTTTTATAGGATTTGTTGCAAACAACCGAACAACCGACCAACCGGTGAGGCACTAAAACAGCTAGAACTTTTTAACTAGATGAGATAATATAATTTAAATAACATGGTAGAATCCTTAGTTGATTCTGAAGATTTTGATGTATGACAAGTGGGTATGCAATTCCTCGTTCACTTCAAAATATCAAATAACCGAACAACCGACGCAATCGGTTGTTAATTTTAACAACCGACGAATTTTCTACCTAAATGAGGGGGTGCACCCCCACTTGTTATATATCAAAATCTTCAGAATCAACCAAGGATTCTACCATGTTATTTAAATTATATTATCTCATCTAGTTAAAAAGTTCTGGCTGTTTTAGTGCCTCACCGGTTGGTCGGTTGTTCGGTTGTTTGCAACAAATCCGTGAGTTATTTTGTTCATGATATATGTAAAATTGAATAATAACCTCATTTCTCTTTCACAGGTGTGTCTTCCAATTAATACCATTCACTATAATCGCAGTGATAAAAAGGTACCCGATTTTCGGTATTCCCGGCCATAAACTAGATATTGGTCTTCGGTCGCTATTCGGGACGACTTCACTCATCTGTTTATATATGGCGTACCGTTTGATGCCTTTATCCGACGCCTCCTCAATATTCAACGCCTCTCCCATTTTGACCATAATATTCGCGTATTTCGTGCTGAAAGAGCCCATCACAATCATCCAAGGCTTCACTGGATTACTTGCTGTTCTAGGTGTATTCATAATTTCAAAACCCGGCTTCATATTTGGCCATGAGGAAATTGATGACATTTATGATCAAAGAATACTTGGTAATTTACTTGAAATGCCACTGAACTTAATTAATTAGGGCTCACACTTTTATCAGGGATAATTTTGGCAGTTGTTGCTTGTATCTGTACTGCCATTATCCTGATCCTTTTGAGAAGATTGAAGGCCACTCCTGTGTCGGTGATTGTCATCTGGTATTCATTGACGTGTATTGTCGGCGGGTCTGTTGTTTTGGCCGTTTTGGACGAATGGGTGGTTCCCACCGATGCGTATACCTGGTTAATGCTGTTCGCAATTGGCGTCGCTTCGATACTCCAGCAGATCTTTCTGACCACTGCCTGTAAATACGAACACCCTGGACTAGGGTTGCCAAGTGTCCTGGCCCCGCCGGGATTGTCCCTGATTTCACTCTGGCGCATAGTCCCGGCGGATACTCCGCCGGGACAGTGGGTGTCCCGGGATGAATGTTATAAAAAATCAAAGTATTTTTTGTGTTTAAAGTTCTAAAAGACGGCAAATTTCATCAGTAAATTTCGGTGAAGTTCGGGAATTCGGACAACTTAAACCCAAATTCACCGAAAATAACCGAATTTAGCCTGAAAATGGCTATTTTTAACTGATCAAAAATTTAACATTAAGTTTATGGCCAAGCACTAGGTCTGCCTGGGTTTTGAAAATTATGTCCCGGTTTTGTCCCATTTTGCTCCATTATGTCCCGGGAAAGCCCCACGAAATTCCCGGTTTTCACAAAAAAGAGTTGGCAACGCTAGTCAAGAGTTGAGTCAATTGGCGCCTAAACTGTAACGAAATCGACTGAAAGTGACTAAAGTTTAGTCAAAAGGCATTAATTGAGTCTAATATTAGAGAAAAGCATTTCGTTTACAGTTTTTTATTTCTCTGAAATTATTTGTTCGCTGAACTCGTCTTAACTCTTCTTAAAAACCATTAATATTGAAGATATTCTGCGGTAATTACCGACAAAACAATGACTCGAGAATAGGATCGGAATAAAGAGATGTCTTCAGACCAGTGGTCAGAATGAGCGCAGAATAGCCGCCAATAAGTTGTTGTCAACAAAAGTAGTCTTTAAATAAATAAGTCTTTAATTTCTTCAAAACAAATACAATATTTGAGTTAAACTTCAAATAAAAGCCATAATTAAGTGAATTAAAGGACAAAAACAGACATTAAATACATATTTAAACGAAATCTCAAATCAAAAACTCATTAAATAAGTTATTAAACAAATAATTAACAAAACATTAAATAAATTCTTTTTATATAAAATTCAACAAAAAATATGAATAAAGTCTTTGAAAACTCTTTGAATAAACAGTCGATCGACGGATCAGTTGATGAAAAACAAAACATTTTCTTCTTCTTCGGCCAAAACAAGTCTTCACTCAATTCAAAAAGTGGTTAAAAACCGAATCAATTAACTGATAAACAGATTCGGAAACTCGTGTCGAATGACTTTCAAAGTCTGTTCGCAGTATTGTCTCAATTCTTTGGGCTCTGAGACGAGGGGTGTCTTAATTATCTCCTCAATGGTGTGGACGCCGTCCTCTTCGACCAACATTTCGCAATACCTTTTGGCTGAAGAACAGAATAAACAGACTTTTAGTCACAGTTTTGGTCAGAATTTCATTGAAAAACAGTAAAGAATTGACTCAAACACTGATTGACAGCCCTTTCCCTTCAATCAGAGGACAGGACTCTCAATAAGAACTCACGATTTTTGGAGCAGACGTGATGTATGGCCCAAATGGCCCACAACTGGACCGCCGGCGATTCGAAACAGCTCAACAGCGGAAGGAAGGGGAGGAACGAGCGATAGGCCACCATTTCTGCCTCCGGTGTCTTCCAACTCAAGACAACTGTCACCTGAATTGAGAGAATCAGTGATAATGAGCACAGAATAGAATAGAAATCAGGTCTTCACTCACGAGTTCGTCCAAAACGAGTCTTAAGTCAACTGAAGAGCGGTTCCATTGGATGCCATCACAGCATAAATGGGCGAAAATTCCGGCCGCGAAGTAACTGACGTCGATTTCGGTCGACTTCATCAGCTCTCTGGAGAAATAGAAGACAATTAACACCACAAAGAAGTGGAGACAAGACCCGAGGCTTACCTCAAAGCAGACAAAAACTCAGAACTCATCAAATGGTGTCTCAAATGTGAGACTTCGGCGATATTATTGAGAAGACCCAACACTTTGGTCTCTATAGTGCTCTCGCCCTCAAACTCCTGCAAAATAGAGGACAGGATTAGCGTCAGAGCACAGCCTGAAGTGAAATCTCCAGAAAACAGAAGCATTTGATCACAAGTTTTGAGTGAAAACCGAATAAACTCTTCAGAAATCCGGAGACAAAGGGTCTCAGAGGTGAGCAAAGGGGACATACCTTCAACACTTTGAGGTAGAGCTCCATTCCTCCCTTCAAGAGGAACATCTCACAGGTCTTCGGGGACTCGTCGGTGAGGTTCCAGAGCGCACTCAGAGTGAACTTAAGCATAATGTCGTTGTCGACCAAAGTGGTGACCCTTTGGCGGACGATCTCGAGGAGGGCCTCCATATAGACGGGTTTGGCCCCCAATTGGGAGGTGTCGGAGGTCGAGATCTTCGCCGCCAGAATGGAACAGATGGCGACCGCCATCCGATTCATTGCCGTCTCTTTGAATGCGACCAAAGAGTCCAACACAAGTCGTGTGCAGCGGAACCGGTCAAAGGAGACGTTCTGAAGGATCCGATCCGAGCAGAGGGTCAACAGTGCGTTCTTCTGGAGCTGTTGGTGAGTGGGGAACGTCTCCATCGCCAACAGCGTCACCTCAACCACCAGTTTCAGTGTCTTCGGATGGATTCGTTCGCCGAAGTCATTCTTCGTCAGGTTATAGAGACAGGCGGTGGCGGCCATACATATGGCGATCACTTTGACGTGTGTCCGCATCGGACGGACGATCAGTTCGATGAGATCCGGTCGCGGCTCAGAATAAGTCAGAGTATAGTTATATAAATGAAATAATGACTTCTGTATGAACGCCGGCCTCTTGTGGTACCGTTTGAGCGACTCTTTTATCTGTTCTTCGCTGCCGTTCCCACTGACCACGATCTGGACCAAGAGGGAAATGGTTAGCAAGGTCAATATAGGCAATTATAACCAAGATTATAAAGTTTAATGATATGTTTGTTTTGAAAAATGGGCTAAAATTAAATTATTTCACTCATTTTGACGAATAATTCAATGAATTTGTTTCTATTCTAGCGATTAATCAGAGGACAGGTGTGAGAAAAGGGAAGACAATTGACTTCAAACTCGAATTCACTCGAAATCTGAAGAAATTCAATGAATTTCACCAAAATTTCAGACAAAAACTGAACAAAAATCTAATTTAAAGGCCTTTTATGGCGTTCCCAACGAAAAGACGACTGACCTCCGGATCGTACCACTGCTTCAAAGTGAGAATCTGTTCGTCAAACGCGATGGACGTCTGCATCAGACCCAAGAACTGAATCAGATCGCAGTTATCCGTTGTCTTCTTGTAGAGGAGGAACTGTTCCAAGAGAGCGGCGTTGATATTCTCGCGGCCGGAGATGTCCAGACTCTGGAGACAGGGAAAGGCGTCCGGATGTCGGAGGAGGTCCTCTGTCCAGTCGTGTACTTTCTTGAGAAACATGTCTAACGGGTTCTCCCTGTCGTCCGAAATGTCCAAATGGACCAAAAGGTTCAGTTCTGTGAGTATTGGCACAAACTCTTCGGCGGCGCCGGTGTATGACTTCAGGTTATACATTGAGAGCCACCGGAGTCTGTGGCGGCACTTCTTCAGCGGCGAAATGTCTTTCACACGAGTGGCCGATATGTTTAGACACTGGAGAAGAGGCAGGTCTTCGACCACTATCTCCAGCCCGTGATGGTTGAAGTCTGTGTGACTCACGTCCAGCACCTGAAGGCTCTGGAGTTTAGCCAAACCCACGACGACACAGAACTGCGCACAGAATAAGAGTCAATCAGTCTTTGGATCAATTGGTGGCAAAAATGGGGTAAAAAAGAGACAATATTTCAAACCTTATTCGAAGCGGTGAACAGACTTCGGGAGACATTCAGAAGACGTAACCTCTGAAGACTGTATTCACCCAAACAGCCGATCAGTTCGTTGATAGTCGAGCTCTGGAGGCCATTGACCACCAGTTCGCTGACCGGATGACAGCGCAGGACTCGTAGGCCTTTTGCCGACAGACGGGACGCGTCCGGAATGCGGACACACCGGAGATGAGTGCACTGACTGTTGAATATGGGTCTGAGGAGGACCTCATCGGTGAGCTCCTGATTGGCGGACAACGACTCCAAGAGCTCTTCCACCAAATGGCCGCTGACCGCGATCTGGTCCTCTCCGGGCGTCTCCTCTTTGGCCGACGGCTGACTGTCCTCGGCGTTGATCTGTTGCCGCAAAAAGTCTAAACAAAACTCCCGTAAAGTTTGCGGCGAAACAAACATTTGGTCCAAACGTTTGTTTACATTAAATGTCTTTAACACAAAACAACTGACAGCTGTTCTCGAGTCTCAATGCGATGTAAATATTAGTACTTTTTGTGACATATAATTTGCGTCTATTTTCTGCGTAATAGTCATTGAATTAAAGTACTGATTCTTCGCTAACATATTTCAAGTGAAGAAAACATTGGTTTAAAAGTACCTAAAATTGAATGAAATTAATTTAAACTGTGTTTAACTCTTTTGTAAATTGTTTTTTGAGCAAGGTCATCACCAATTAACAAAATTCAAATGTTAAGGTCAATTAGATTATGTAATTATCATTTAAATCGGTTAAATAACTCGGTATTTGTGGCTAAAAAAAGTATTTTTCAACAATTTCTGTCTTATTTTGAAATAAAGTCCAACACTTTTAAGGTCTGAAACAATAAACGAACGGATTCTTTAATCTTGTAATCAATTCAGATCTTAATTCAGTTAAACTTTATTTATAGTAAACATCTATTGATTTAACCGAAAACTAATTGACTGTTAATTTGATTTTTCAGACAATTTATTGAATAAAGAAATTAATAATAATTTAATAATTGGTTTAAACAAACGATTCATACATTTGTCACGAGTTTTGCGGTATATTAAAGACTATTACGAAGTGTTAGGGGTTTCCCGAAACGCCTCCCAAAAGGAGATTAAGAAAGCCTACTATGAATTGGCCAAACGCTACCACCCGGACACTAATCAGGGTATATATTGAGGACAGAGCTGAGAGACAGGCCGTTGTGTATAATGATGTCTGTGTTTAGGCAACTCTGACGCCCACCGCCTGTTCCAAGAGGTGGCCGAAGCCTACAGCGTGTTATCCGATCAGAACAGGAGGTCCCGCTTCGACTCAGAGCAGAGCCAACCCCAGAACGAGGACTGGGATGGAGTCCGGCGCTCATCATTCAGTGAGTCGTTCCACTCCAGTGTCGACGCCGAGGATATGTTCCGCAAAGTCTTCGGCGACTTATTCGACGATTTGGGAAAAACGAAGAGAATGTGGACAGACTTCGCCGACGCCGACCACTTCGGACACGCGCCCACTCAGGAGGTCCACTGTCAGCTCAGCTTCAAAGAGGCGGCCAAAGGCTGCGAGAAAATAGTTGAGGTCACCGTCACTGAGGTCTGTCCCAAATGCAACGGCACTCGGTTTGTAAAACAACTCCTGTTTTTCTGTTTATTCTGTGCTTTTCAATGAGAGTCCTGTCCTCTGATTGAAAGGAAAGGGCTGTCAATCAGTGTTTTAATCAATTGTTTACTGTTTTCAATGAAATTCTGACCAAAACAGTGACTAAAAGTCTGTTTATTCTGTGCTTTAATTCTGCGTTATTCTGTTTTCAGTGTAGAACCGGGACGTCCGGCACAGACCTGTCCTTTCTGTGACGGCGTCGGAATGGAGATAATCAGGACGGGAGCCATACCTATAAAGACGTCGTGTCGTGTCTGCAAAGGCACCGGTATTTACATCTATTACAAGTGCGGGAACTGTATGGGCGTCGGCCAAACGTTAGGCCTGAGACGGATCGCAATACCTGTGCCGCCGGCGGTCGAAAACATGCAGACTATGAGAGTGGAGGTCGAGGAGGAGGAGCTGTTCATAACTTTCCACGTCTCCGGGTCTTCATATTTCCGGACCGACGGCTATAATATTCATACGGATTGTGTTATCTCACTATCGCAGGCAGTGCTCGGAGGGACCGCCAAAATAGAGGGTATTTTTCGGGTCTTTCCTTCAATTTATTTGACTTAAAATCAATTATTTTATGGAAATCCAGGTCTTTATGGCGACGAAACCGTTGACCTGAAAGCGGGCACTGATTCCCATTCGACCATAACTTTGGCCAATAAGGGCCTGAAGAGAACCGACGGCTACGGATTCGGCGACCATTTGGTTCACATTAAGATAGAAATACCGAAGTATTTGATCCGAAACTCAAATAAAGTCTTATTTTTAACCAATTCTTCCGTTTCTTTAGGAAATTGTCTGCAAAACAGTTATCAATAATGAAGTCATTCGCAGAACTCGATGACAACACTCGCGGAACAGTTAAAGGAGTGACCAAAAGACAAAGTATTTCATTGTTTTCAGTGATTTTGTGAACAAATTCTGACTTTTATTCAAATTAATGATTAGTTTTGAGAGAAGACGAGGAATATTCAGCCAAAGAGGGCAGTCCTTCCCTTAAGAGTCTGTCCCCATTTCGACTCCTGAAGAGAGCTCTGAATAAATGGTTTGCAAGAACTCAATGAGTTTACGATATTTAGTGGACACCACTCGAGGAACACCACATCTACTCGAGGAGTGTCTCATAGTTTAGGAATTTTTAAATCAATTTTATTGTATTTAAAGAAAATTATTAATAAATTGTTATTAAAAACTACTCTTTTGTGACCACTTTTGTTGACATCAACTCATTAGCCGCTATTTTGGCACTCATTCTGAGCACTGATCTGACGACACATCTCTTTATTCCGATCCTATTCTCGAGTGGAGTCATTGTTTTGAGTTCACTCTTATAAGAATTCAATTCATTGGACAGAATTTTGTGGCTTTTGTTTAGATTAAAATTCTTTCTCAACAAACAGTTGAGAAATTCGATACCTTTTTAAACCACTTGGAGTTCAGTTTTGGCTATGAGTTCAAAGTTCAGATTTTTATTGCTCCAGATTTGCTCTCACCCTGTGCTCTGTAAAGGCATTTATTCATTTATAGCTAACAAGTGTTAAGTGAGAAGATGTTGAACTCACTGAAGACCAAGGATTTCGTCAACTTTAAAGTGAGCCAAAAATCATTTTTGTGAAAACCACTGATAAATAGTTAACTAAATATTTCACTAATTGTTAAGAAGTCAATAATTGTGTTTAGTTTTGAAAATGTCTGAAATTATAAATAAATTTGCAATTTGTCGAAGAATTACTGAAGAAGTGAAACAACAAATCAAAATATTTCACGTTTTCGACAACGGGTTAAATATTTTGTTTATCACAAGTGATGACAAAGTCTTCGCTTTTGGTCTCAATTATTTTGGTCAGTGCGGTTTCGGACACAACAATAGAGTTAACGAACCACAAGGAATACCAGAATTGTGTCACAAAAATATCAAACAATTCTTCATCGGTGGGGATTTCATATTAGCCCTGAGTAGTGATCATCAGTTATATGGATGGGGAGGGAACTCTTTAGGACAGTTGGGCAGACGTTTCACAAGAGGATCTAAAGTTTATCTGAAACCTAAAATAATAGAATTTCCTTCAAATCAAAGTGTGATTCAAGTGAGCTCTGGATTTATTCATTGTTTAGCCCTCACTTCAGAGGGATATGTCTTTGGATGGGGTAATAATTATTTTGGTCAAATTGGCCGAATTGAAAGAGGAAACGTAATATACGAAATATTATCACCGTTTCGTTTGGAAATATTCGATGAAATACCAATTAAATCAATTCACTGTTCAGGTCTTAAGTCTTTTGCTCTGACAGCCAATGGATTGGTCTACAGTTGGGGTTTGAATTATTGCTGGAGTTTGGGACACAATTTGGGATCAAAAGTATTTGAACCGAAATTAATTGATTTGAGTGGAGTTATCTCATTCTGTTCATCGCTCGGTAACACATATTTTCTTAGAGAAGACGGCATTTATTTTTGTGGTGAATATGAAGACCAGAATAAAAGAAAATATCAAAAAACACCAAAACTATTGAAAAGTGAAAATGTTTTTAATCTTTTGTTTTCTACAAACGAGTCATCAAAAGGATTTGCAATTAGTAATGAAAATGTTTACGAATTAATTTATGACAGAATTGAGAGAACAGAATACCAGACATTATTTGATTACT
Organism: Punctoribates punctum; assembly: GCA_034698165.1. Lineage (NCBI taxonomy): Eukaryota > Metazoa > Arthropoda > Arachnida > Sarcoptiformes > Punctoribatidae > Punctoribates > Punctoribates punctum. The sequence goes on from JAQGBD010002218.1 coordinate 9,698, forward strand.
ATTGCGATGAATACAAAGTGTGTGACAAAACAAATTCCATTTACCCGGCTATCAATTATTTCTCACATCAACTCATATACTCATAAAAATCAACTCAAAGGTAAATTAATTCAATGAGAATAATGTATTAATTTCTCGCTTTTTAATTCTCTTTAGTGGTAATAATGAAAAATAGTGAAAAATAATGTTTCTCATCGTTTCCGCCGCTAATCGTAAGTCTCTTTTCTGACGCCTCCCTCTCAGCCCTCACTCTCTTCTATACAAACATTCAAATGATTTTCTTCTCAAATATTCCAATCATTTGACAGAAATTTTTAATTAAAAACAATTTTCAAATCAGAGAACAGAATGAGTGAAACTCATTAGAAAACCACTGAATTTTGAAACATTGAAAAACTGACTGAAAATTGAAATCATAATAAACTTGGTTTTAATGACTGTCTGATTGATGTGTATTTGAGATGTGAGTCAAGTGTCTGTCTATCAGTCAGTCCCACCCTTTCAGTCCAGTTCTTCGATAAAATGATTATATTCGCTGAATCTTTTGTAGAATTGCCTTGCTTCATCAATCACCACAAAGCGGGTCCTAATCTTCATCGCGCGGTCAGTCAGTCGAACGCCACAGAAGGAGTTGTAGTCCATCTGAACGAAGGAAAGGCCTGAAGATAGAAATTGAATCATAAAGTTGACCAGCATTACACCCAATTCGACCTTGATACAAGTCTGGCAAACTCCCAATTTCTTACTCAGGAGCGCCAATACCACAGTGAGAGTGAGGAGGGGAACGGTCACAGATAAGAAGGCAAGTGTTGTGCCCGTAATGGACACACTTCTGATTATCTTAACACCAGAGCAACTTGTCTTACAGTGGGGACAGACGACTGTATCTGTTCTCTCGCCGGGTCTGTACAGAGATCTGATGTAGTATTGCAAACAATTCATGCACCGGACACCCGCCGGTCCTCTGCATTTACAGACATAATATCCACAGCTCTGACGACGGCACTGATGGCAGATTTTAGTTGATTTGCCGGTTGTTTCCTCTGCGGGCAAATCAACTTCATTCTGATCCGGGTATCTCTGGAATGACTGATGAGAACGAGTCGACTGTCCACTCCCCGACACTGCGAACGGGACTAACTGTTGTTGAGTACTGTTTGAGGGACTGTCCGATGTTTGACGAGAAGCAGCAGAAGACTGACTCGAGCTCTCAAAGTCCAATGAATTAGTGCTGTCCGTCGAAGAACTCTGTACTGAACCGGATTCCAAGTCTTCCTCAGCAGCAGAAGCCGGGAAAGAG
>JAQGBD010002219.1:0-10978 GCA_034698165.1 Punctoribates punctum
AAAGAATTAGCTAGATTATAACTAAACTTGATTACATCATAAATTACGCACACCTCCAACGAGAGATTAGGAGTGGTTGTGCTCATAGTTGTGATCAGAATTGTGTGTTGGAGGGAGTGCTCGAGCATTGAAAGTGTGATAAAACTAGAGAAAAGTGGAGTCATTGCGATCATGCGGTCGTTATATGCAATCACTTGTATACCAGCCGTAAGACTGACTCTCGACTGACTCTCACTTCTGTTGGGAATTGTCTTTCGTTTCCTTTTAAACATTTATAACAATAGTTTTGGTCTACTTTTGATTGGACTCGAATTGAGACTCGAGTCGGACCACAACCACAACAACGATATCTCACGGCTTTTATTATAGTCTTCACAACTATCGAAAGCAATACATTTATCACCAGTTTATCAAATTATCAAATCATTAATTTTCATTAAATTATATATTTTTATGTTTTTTCGTATTTTAATTGTAATTAAATTAAATAATTGAATCGCTATTTATTAGACAATATGTTAATTAAGGAATAGTGAGTATTATTTTCATTACATTTTAATTAAATATTTTTAATTCACTTAAATATTTGGAACCTTTGAAACCGGCGATCATTTAAACCATTTTTAATCATTTCGTTTGGATTTCAGTCGCGTAACACTTCCGCTAACTGTCGAAGAAGTGAGTCATATATTTGATCCCTTGTTCTCAATATTTATTAATCTTGGTTTTAATTTAGTACCAAATCGGACAGTTGTTTTCGGTGGCCGAAGCCTCCAAGAATGAGACGGGAGGCGGGGAAGGGGTCGAAGTTGTTAAAAACGAACCGTTTGATAATTACCCGCTATTAGGGGGCAAATTCTCGAAAGGCCAGTACACGTACAAGATATATCATTTGGCAAGGTAAGACCACTGCTCTTATTGCTCACACCTCACGGTCTGTGACCTGTTTGTGACCTCAAACCCGCACTTCTTTGCCAACAAACGACTCACAAAATGCTATTTTCTTCACTATTTTCCTATTCTTTGCGAATAGAATGAAGTGATTCAAAAATATACACTTTTTCCTCATTTTTGAAATTAACTCAAAGATTGGATTTTTATTTAATTGTTTTCTATTGAATGACTTATTAGTAAAGTTCCGGCTTTTGTCAAATTTTTGGCACCAAAGGGTTCGCTTGAGATCCATGAGGAGGCCTGGAATGCCTATCCCTACTGCAAAACTGTTATCACTGTAAGTAATGGCTGATTTGAATGGTTTTTACTAATTTGTGAGATGTCCTCAGAATCCCGATTACATGAAAAACAACTTTCATATCACGATTGAGACAATGCACGCACCCGACAGAGGAACACAAGAAAATGCACACGAATTGAGTCCCGAAAAACTGAAACAACGAGAAGTCGTATTCATTGATATCGCAAACGATAACGTATTGACCAAAGTATGGCTCAAACCATTCCCCCATTTAATCCCTTTTTGTTTTGTTTCGTTTGATTTCGCCGTTTGTTTTGTCGTTTGTTTTAACAAACGTTTGTATTAAAGGATTACAAACAGACCGAAGACCCGACGAAAATGAAATCTCAAAAGACCGGAAGGGGGCCCCTCTCTGGCAAATGGGCGGTAAGTTCTCCAAAATGAATGGATTTGATAATTGAAGGCAAATATGTGTTTAGGATTCAGTGGAACCGGTGATGTGCGCCTACAAGTTAGTCACCGTTGAGTTCAAATGGTTTGGATTCCAGAATAAAGTCGAGTCATTCATCCAAAAAGTCGGTTCAGATCTGACTTTGTTTTAGTTGAGAGTAAACTAATTGACTTCTATTTAGACGGAAAGGCGTATATTTTTGAATTTCCACCGCCAAGTCTTTTGTTGGATCGATCGATGGCACGGCCTCACAATGCAAGACATTCGCAACTTAGAGGAGAAGACAAAACGGGAATTGGATGAGGTTTGAGACAATTTGAGACACCACTCAATTGATGTTCTGATTCATTGTTTTTCCAATTGATAGCAACGAAATCAAGGATTAGTTCGGGGAACACAAGGAGACGATTAATAGGAAAGGCGTTTAAATCAATGAGAATTTGAGCAGAAATTATATGCCAACAGAAAACAGAAAATTATGTTCAGATCTATATATTAAATGTTTTAGTTTAATGTTGAAAACAAACAAATATTTAATTTTTTGAAACTTAAGTCATTATAAACTAATTAATCGCTGGTATTATCGAAAACTAATGCAAAACAAAATTATTTAAAACTTAAATCGAAACGAATGCCATTCTTTTGAAGACTAATTATAACCAAATTTAATATAATTTTAGTGAAGTTTGAGTGAAATTGCGAGTCATTTGAACTCTTGTTTAGAGCAATGAGTTCACGAAACGCCCATTTGGTTGAAATTCGCACAAATGCCACAATTTATGGCTTTTTTAGCCATTATTAAAGTCTTTCATTAATTTTCGGGTTAAGAAAGTCTTGAGTCTTGAGTTGGCGTTCGGTTTGTTTTTTTGAATCAATTTTTTTGTCAAAACAATAAGTTTTTAATTATTGACTGACTTTTTGTCAAATCAATCAAATCTTTTCAATCAATTTATTATTTATTCTGTTGTTTAAAATATTTCCTAATTTTCTGAGTTTAACAAAACTATTGAACGAAAAGAAAGAGTGAAATGCATTCCATTTTATCCACAAAAATGTTATTCAATTCCTATTCATTGAAAATAACCCAAATTTACTGTAATTTTCAAATAATTTATTGATTCAATGCGTGGATTAAATTATATTAATATGTATTGCATTCGACTTATTTCTCAAATCACTGTCAAAACAAATCTTCCAAAACCACTACCGATGGCTATAATACTAATCGTAAATTAGTTTTCACCAAAACTCATATAATGGATATCATTAACTTATTCTCAAATAAATCATCGATTGGTCACAATTTCTCTCTCTCTCTCTCTCTCTCTCTCTCTCTCTCTCTCTCTCTCTCTCTCCTCCCTTTAACGCAGAATATTAAGTAATGTCAATAAAATTAAATCGAAATATAAAATCCTGATATAAGACAGATATTTGGCAATAAATTCATCTTTGAATTAATAAGCAGGATATTCACTGAGAAATTTTTATCAAATAAAATACGACTCCAGAGGTAGGTCTTTAAAAAGCTAATATATTTCTTCATTGGTGCAAGAATTAATAGAAACTTGCACAGTTTAAGCAAATTGACAACAAATGCAATAGTTTTCCTATTTATACAGTTTCCAGAATTTTCCTCAATATTTAACTAAAAAAATTAAAACAATAAATAAGGAAAACATCGAATAAATAAAAAGAGATTTAAGAAATTGAAAACAAATAATTTTCTACAAATAAGTTAAATAATAATTGATTTTCTGATCATATCTTTCGCTTCTGTTTATTAAAAGTATAAAATATTATAAAATAAATTCTGAGCACAAAATATGGCTCAGAATGAAACCAATAATGAGGCAAATGTTTAATACCAAAAAACTCGATAATCTTGGATATTTCAAATCAAAATGAAAGGAGTTCTCGATATTACTTGAATCGCAAATTAGCATAAAATGATTAAAATTGAAATAAATTTCTTATTAATCATCAATTTATTGTCAAATTATAAGAAATATTGTTCACTAAAAGAGAAATGGATTTAAAGACGAAAAACTCGTCTAAAAATTGTAAATAAAATGCTTTTCTTTAAACAAATGTTTTTAACAGAAAAAGTGACTTAAAATCAATTTGTTTGTAATATAATTAATAATTTAAAAATACATTTGTTTACAGTATTGGTATATAAGGAGTAAATGTATTTACAAATATTTGTAAACTTTCTAATAATAATAATAATAATAATAATAATAATAAAATTATTCGTCATTTACTTAATTAATCACAAATTCAATCGAAACAAATATAGAGTTAAATAAATTGGAAAATCTATGAGAAGTTAGAAAAGAAAACTTTTGTCTCAATTGTATATCAAATAAATGATTCTTAAATATAATATTTGGTTCGAACCTAAGTCTGCAAAAAGAGTATTAATTCTAATATTTTTTCGCTTATAATTAAAATACATATTTATAGCAATTGATTATTTACAAGGATTTAAATGACAGGTTTTGTGCAGTTCTCCCAACACTTCCACAAGAAGTTAATTCTCTTAAATAATAGATTGTTTTCGTCGGACATGACTTACGTTTGATGACAAATGACATGATTTGTGATTTTTTATACAATTAATGAGAGATTCGTTTTGTAAATAGATTTTCATTAGATATCATACTTCCAGATGTTTCGGAATATTTGCTGTAATGAACGGCTCGGACCACATACGCCTCAGATCGCCCTAAACGCAGATCAATAGTAAGACACCTGTCCTCATATTCAACTGGACTCACCTTAATGTAAGCCATTGTCAAAAGTGGAAGTAAAGTGAATGGAACTAAATAGAGGAGCGCCGGTTGCGCCGCTTTAAACACTTCGCTCGAGACGGTAGCTGTCAGTAGACCTTAAGAACAAAACTTCAAATCAGTTCCAATTCGAAGCAAATTTGCGGAGAATACCGAAAAAATATCCAATGAGTGAACAATGAAAATATGTTATTTTGTTGAAGTGGTTGGGCGGGGGAACACCCGCCTCAACAGAATTCAATTGTGCTCTTTTGTAAGCGTCATATCTGAGAACAAAACACAACAGCAATCCGGGCATAACCTGAATGTCAAACAAATGTTAATCACAAGAAATGGCGTAAATCCTAGTCTTAGTCATACGATGTCTCCCAATCCCAACATTGAGAAGTGTCCTGAGTTTTGCATACTCGGGAATATCAGTTTTCCAGGAAGTGATAACTTTGGCGGTTCTTTTACACCATTCAAATGGAGTCGTTTAGCAACGATTCCCATCGGATTGTCAGCTGTTTTGGTGGCCACCCGTACCTTACATTCAGGTGATTAAAGATTGACTTCTAATAAGAGTTTGATATGACTTATGACTTACCATCACATTTGAACTGAATATATATGAAGAGAAAAAGACCCAAAAAACGTCATAAATAAGTAGACCCGTCAGGAGTAAAGTCGAGACTTTAAGACTCGGCAATCGGACAAAAGCTATGAAAGCCACACATAATCCCATTCCCATGGCATCCATTAGAAGCCAGTGTCCGGTCAGAATCCATATGCAAACTATGGTAACACTCAATGAAAATGAGACCAATTCTGCGACTGTGAAACGACCGCAGAATCCAAACGATATTCTGAATAAACAAATCAATTAATTCAATGTTATTCTCAATGAGTCGATGGATGAGAACTGACTTCTTTTTGTCGGTGCACGGCCTCAGAATGTATTGACACATCGGAAGCAACAAAAATGCCAAAGCGATCGCTGCGATGACTGACAACACATTTTCAAATTAGATCATTATATTCATAGTATTCCTCTTCATCTGAATGAAGTACTTACTGGCGGTGCAAATGGCGAACAGCATTTGCATCGAATCGAAGAAGAAAAACATAATCAGAAGCGATACGGAGGCCCCCAAAGGCAGACATAACGCCTGCATTGTGTCTAACGTCTGGACATCTAAAAGGGTTATCACTTATTAATAATAAGTTATTATTATATTAATTAAAATTAATGGTTCGCTGAACTTATACTACAATTGAAGTGATTCTCAATCATCTGATTTCAAATTAAATTAATTAAAAATATTATTTAAAAAAAGATAAAGAATTTGAAAACATTTAAAGAATTTGAAGTAAAATATAAAATATATTAATAGAAATACTAAACTGTTTTCATTGTTTTGAATTCCAGTGTCTTTTTCTTTTTGTTTGGCCTCTTCTTCCATATTCAGGGATCTGTTGGACAAACAAATGAGAAGTTATGAACTGCGGGTTCGGGTCAAGTGGTGTACCGAAAGCTGCCGTAAACTATGAGTAACATCGATATCAAAAATGTCGAGACTCGCGAAGAATCCACTAATGAATACATCCTATGAGTGAAACAAATGTCAAAATTGAGTAAATGATAACAAAAACAAAAGATTTAATTATTTATTGTGTGAAATGAAAACAAAGCAAACCATTGAAATTCACTCATATTTGACAACCAATTGATTGATAATAAATATGTTTAAATCGACAACAAATGAGAAAAATGATTAAATCGCTTATTAATTGATTATTTCATCAGATTTGGCGATAATTCACAATTGATTTGATTGTAGAAAAAGAGGACAAATGAAGAGCAAAACCGATGTTTTTGTTGATATTTGTGTAGAAATATATGATTTGAATGTCAGACAAAAGAGAGACTAATTTCCTAAACTATTATTCATTTTATTAACTATTTTAATGAATATCTGAGTAATCAACAAATGAAATGATTAAAAAAATAGATGAAAATTAGTGTAGAGATGATTGAAAGACATGATCTGTGGTAAGGACTGTAAGGACTGCCAACGTTTGCAAACCTGTGCTTCACTTGAATTCACATTCACTAAAATTCAGTCCAATTTCTGGTCGGATAACAAAACAGTGATTCGTTCACTCATTCATACAAAGCATAACACGAATGAACTCTCAAAGAAACACCAATTTTCTCAACACTAGTATTATTCAAACACAACGTTCCCATTCATACCACTCAGCCTTTCCTCCAATACTTTTTACAAGTTTTGTTTACTAGAGTTTTAACTCTAAACTCGCAGACTGTTTGCCATTCAGTCTTTCCCTCAGACCTTTTGAGGGCACACTATATTTGATGAGTTATATAACAATTATTAAGAGCTAACCATTCGTTGTCTCTATTGTCAAAGAGATCCAGTTTTTGCTCACTTCTAAAGGGTTTCAGGTTTTTAATTCACTTAAAAAATAACGGTTTAGTCATTACAAGCGATAAACCGATTAAAGTGAGTCCAGAACTGAACTTATATTAAGTCGAGCTCTAACTCATATCCTCAATGTTTTTAAAACCTTATACAACACAAGACATGCCAATTGTCAGTTCTATCAAACTTTACAGAAACTTCCAATGGTTTTAATTTGTAGTGTAACCCAACACAGACCCATCTCAGACATTATCACCAATTATTTTAATATCTAATCATAAGTTGAATCCATTGACTAAACTTATAATTATAAAACGGTATAAATCTTTTTGCGATTCAAAACCATTTAAGAAAAGTATTCTTTCAGAAATAGTTATATACCCTCGAAATCCCCTAATTTTTTTTTAACCAAGTTTAACAAAAGTTGGATTCTCTTTTAGAACTAGACTTTGCTGCCAAACGCCATTTTCTCATATTCACGGCATTGAAATTAATAAAAACTTTGAATTAATAATGCAATTCCTAGAAGAGTTGAATTCCCCTTCAAATTTTGAGTCCAAAAAATCAATTGATATGAAAATGAATTTCCTTTTTTACTTAAAATATGATAATTTGTTTGTTTTTATATTTGAATTCTTGTTATTAAGAAATATATTTATATTCAATACTATATAAGCGATAGTTTTTCATTGAAAAAAATAATTGGAATATAATTTTGAGCGAAAATGAGTCTTTGATTATCGGCTAAAGAGTGAGAGTGAGAGCTGTGTTCGTATGTCTTCGAGATTGAGATCGATTTGAGTCGAGTTTGGAATTGTTTTCCAAGAGTTCTCTTCTGAGCCAAGTGTAGAGTTTGCTGTTTTCCAGTTGGCCGACAATGCAGGCGCTTAGAGCACTCTTGTGCTGGTTCATTTTCCACATTTCCTGCCAACTATTGGTCACCGGGTTATACGACTCAACCTCTGCTATAGTTGTCGAACCCTTTAATAGAAATAATTTTTGAAAAATGAATTCAATTGATTTGAATGATGTATACATTGAAGCCTCCGATAACATAAATCAAGTTCTCTAATACAGCGCTCGCGAAGTTAGACCGCGGAATACTCATCTCTGCCATTAGTGTCCACTTCTTAGCCTTTGGATCGTATCGTTCAAGACTGGTCTGTCGCGTGATTCCGTCGTTGCCTCCGATTGCAAATAGATATTGATTTTCGAAGTGAACCAATTGTACGCCACTTCGCGGACGATTCATATAAGTTATTAAAGTCCATTCATTGGCCGTCGGGTCATAGACTTCAGCGCTCGAAAGCACTTCATTGCCTTTCAAACAAATAGATATTAAAACAGATTCGGAGTCAGAGATATGTCTCACCATTAAAGCCGCCGACAATATATACTTTTCCTGCCATAGAAGTGGCCGAAGCATCACTTCTTTGGTGATTCATATGAGCGATGAAATGCCACTGATTTGCATTCACGTCATATCTCTGTTCAAAATGAAAATTTAGTTCAATTTATGATTAATAGAAATGAAGACTGACTTCTGCAGAACTCGTGCGAACGCTTCCATCAAATCCACCCTTTAATCGAGAAGAGAGACAATTAAATGTGATTTTAAAAATCATTTGCAAACCATAGCGTATATGAATCCCTGGCAAAGAGCAACGCTTACATAACATCTGTAAATGATTTCAAATTAAGTGATTCTGAGTAAAGGATAATCAATTGGAGAGATACCGGGGGCTATGCATACATGACTTCTCTGCCCATCTTTTATTCAAGGGGTCAAACGCTACAACAGAATTGAAGTGTTGTCGCCCCTGAAGTCAAGAAAAAACCGAATTATAGTCTCGTTTTGTTTGAAAATGAATTGAAATTACGTCAAAGCCTCCGATTATGTAAATGAGACCATCGAAGGAAATGAGTCCGTGATATGCCCGATACGGTGCCATCCTATTAGTGTCAACACAATTCATATCATTCGGTCAATCAAATAGAGGGAACGGGTCTTACACTAAGCTCTGGTTGTCTAATGTATACCACTTATTGACTCTGCAGTCATAGCTCTCGAGTATATTCGTTGCATTGGAAGCACTCCAACCGCCGAACACAAAGAGGACATCGCGAGGAATACGAGGTCTAAGAAAAGGATGTAAACGAATGTCAAACTTTGAGGGCAACGGATGTAAATGAATGTCATTCAGAATATTTGAAACTCTGTTCATATATTGTCTCAAATCGGGATTTTCTTTAATCAGAATATTCTCTCTGACAGTCGTTTCCACAAATCTATAATTCAATTGCACTTCATTTTTAAAAAGTTTAAATTAAGTCAAAAAGAGTTACTTCAGCGATGAGTTTCCGAATCGAACCAATTTTAATAGTTTGGGAAAGTGTTCCGCTCTTTGATTATTTGCAGAAATCCATGAAATTAGCGCAGAATAAGTAAGTTCTTCGCGACTGACATTCAAACGGTCGTCACTCAAGATATCGGATAATTCATCGCAACTCAAAAAATAAAAATCACTGCAATTCGTCGAAACCTTTGAAGCAATAGATTTTAGGTTTTAATCAGATTTCAATATTTGCGAACCAATTGAAAGTTGAAGAGAATGAAGAGCTTTGATCTTTCAATGACTTGAATGGCGAAATACATTCTCGCCATTTGATAAATTCCTACAATTTTTCATTGATTTAGAACTTGAAAACACATTTTATAAGATATGAGAAGAAATTACTGATGCAATTGTCGACAGTCAGAGATTTAATCCAAAACTGATAACAAAAGTCGAGCGCTCCTGTGATTTGTAGTCTATTCACGGCTTTAATTACTTCTTCGATATTTGATTCGGTAACGCCATTGAGTTGTCCGGTGTATACGAACTCAACGATAGTCTCCATTATTTGAGATGAAATATCCGGCAGAAAAACTTCTCGGTTCTGGTTCTCAGTGTAGAGTGAGTTGGAGTAGAGCGCCATAAAGTAGGGACTGATGGCAGAGAAGACATTCCGATCGATCGCAAACTTTTGGAAATCAGAAGTTATGATATTTGAGTCGACAAAGAGGCCGTTCCTTCTTATCTCAGAGAGTTTGCTCATCCACTCAGTCCTCTCTTTGCTATTGAATTGGAATTAATTTAATTAAAGAAATCATTTTTCTGGATATACAGCCATTACCTGATTTCTGACAAATGGAAATCGATGTGAATTTCATTCGAGGACTTTCTTTTCACACAAAATGTTTTCTTGGCTTTCGTTCGCTTCGACTTTAATAAACTTTGACTCATAATCAGTGAATTAAGTGAAAGATATTTGTTTTGCTGCAGAAGTCTATTATAATTGAAAATCTGTTGAATTATTATTTTTAAATTTCTGTCATTTTATTGGAATTCAATTTTTCAAATAATTTTCATTGAATCGAAACAAATCCAAAGTTTGAACAAATGAATAAATGAGCGTGCTCATATACACACACCTCATATTCAATGTTCGCATTTTTGATGACAATAATATAATTTATTTCATGATTTTTGATCTAATCTGACCCACAATGGGTTGTAAACAACAGCATTAAACATGGAAATTATAATTATAAACCAGGGATGTGCTAGGTCAGAAAGGTCTTATAGGAGGGCCTATTATTAAGACTTCGAAGCCTAGGGAAAGGCTGTAATGTTAAATTTCTCTGTCTAGGAACGGCCAAAAGATCAGGCTTTATCCCTAGGACATACCTGCTAAAAGCTATTAATAGAAGAACCTGAAGCATGAGAACTGCAACAAATTTCATGTCGGGTAAAAAACCTGAAGAATACCACATATTTCAGAAGAATAGTCAGAAAATATTTTATTCGAAAAGGATTTCATTCAATTCATATCAAGAGATTCCAAATGAAGGTCTTGTTGGGGATCAATACCCACGAGACAGAAGAGCAGAAGACTCAGTATAAAAATGAATGGAAACCAATGACCGATAGAACTGTTGTCTACTCTTCGCGGTAGTATTGGTGCAGCAGTTGTCTCATTGGTGGCCATCATTGTAATCATTGTCTCACTCGTACTCAATGTGGAAGTAGTCACTGGAGAAGTGTTTGTGATATCATAGATAAGAGGTGTAGGG
>JAQGBD010002220.1:0-10973 GCA_034698165.1 Punctoribates punctum
AGAGGTGTATCCGCTATAAGTTGTTATGAATTTAAGTTTTAAATAAAATTATTGAGAATTGAATTTATTGAAAAAATTTATTAAAACTTCAAAACCATTGAAAAGGTCTGCAATTAATTTGTCCCAGGCAATAATCGGTTCCCACATATAAAGCACTGCATCTCTGGGAACCGATTATTGCTTAATAAATGTCAATTAATTGATTGAAATTAATTTAAAGATTGATATTCGAAATGAGTCGATAGAGTTCATCGAATTTGTGGATTTGCCTCAAAAACCAGTCCCCATAACGTCGCGCGACTTTAGTGTCTGCGATGTGTATCATATCCTAAAATACATTCAATTAATTAAATGCTTTTAATGAGTGAAAAATGAAAACCTTATCGATATAGAAGTCTACGTCAGAACCCGATTGGAACTCTCCGTCGAGACCCGACTGTCCTTTAATCCAAACAAGATTTTGCATTTTGTGTTTAAAACAGAGTAAATTCCTTTTGAACTCGTCTTCGGGCAGATCCACAAAAGTGGCCAACTTTTTGATAGGCATTGTTGTGTATAACTTCAGATACGAACGAATCTCCAGAAGGGGGTACTGTTGGGCCACCTCTTCGCTGAAAACCTTCATTTGGTGTTTCCACGGGTCTGTCTTGGGAGGGGTCGGAGCCGCCAAAGGACTCTCGTAAAGTCCGGCAACCGGTGAGAGAAACTTAGGACAGGAGTGCTTAAAGACGTTCTCGAACTCCTTGAGGTCTCCCCTCTGCAACTTATGCATAGAATCCGTCATTTTTTCGGTCAAATGAGACAAAACCGTTTCGTCGATTCTCTGCGGATGTAATGCCAGACAAATGGATAACAATTTATACATTTGTTCGGTTTGTTTCTCAATCAGATCCAACTGAAAGGTGCGGTACTGATGGTACTGACGGGTTCTCTGCAAATAGACCAAAATGTTGGTGAAGGTGCGGATGGCGTCCGCGTAGCGCCTCATCATCATATAGGCGAAGCCCACGTAATAGAAGGTAGTCGTCTGACAGGCCAACACCGGGGCCGTAGCCATCATTTGCAGCTGTTGTCGGTTTAGGTCAATGTTCTCCAAGACTTTGATGGCCTGATAGTAGTCCCCCAGCAATGAGTGTAAACGCAATAAACCAATTAAACTGAAATAACCCAACATTTTGTAGAGCGGCTGACGACCGAAGTCTCCCGAAACGAGCTCTGGATCGCGACCATTACTGAACTCTTGGAGCTGTTCATTGATATTAGACTTATCCACCAAAGAGTGCAATACATTGAGCACTGAGTGGACGTTCCATACTTGAGGACTGTTAAGGAATTGCTCCTCTTCTATGTCCGACAACTTTTGTGATTTTCCTCTGAAAATACTGAAAGACTGGAACTGATAAATGAATTCATCGATGATATCCCAAAGCCATTGATTGGGTAACTCGAGAGCCACCGGCTTTTCAGCGCTCAGAATGTAATTAAACAAATGGCAGTAATTGTAATACGAATCAAATCTGTGCTCAAGAGTTGGCTGACATTTGGCATAAATGTGTCGATAATAGAGCTCTTTGTAGAGAATTATGAATATCTGGTTCTCTTCGGGAACGAGAGGAGAGACCTCATGTTCGTCAGGCCAGGGGACTGTCGAGTAGTAGTTGTCCGACAACTTTATGAAAGTGTTTTCGTAAAGATTCTGAATGTCGTAAACATTGCGGTCAGTGATCGCCTTCCGGAGCAAAATTATGAAGTCTTGAACCAAATCGGGAACCATATGCGCGCCGCGGAAGGACGGGTCAGCCCTCGCATCGGCTCCACTCGCGTATTGGTCAGACGGGTAGTCCTGAGTATTATATCATTTGGTTATCGAAATTCAATTGTTTATAATTACTGTATGTCTGACCTCATACTCCTCGTCGTAATAATAGGACGCCATTTGGGATCAGTTGAGTGACAATAAATGTCTTTTTTGAAGTCAAACACGTTGTCAACAATTTTGCCGAAAATGACGTAAAATTCATTCATAAATATCGTCTATATTTTGGTCAAAAGTTGTCTGAAATCAGGATTTTTGAAATTAAAGACATAATTAAAGTCAAGAGAAATGAGGATCAGCTCTAATGTGCCGAAGAATCTTCTGAAACAATTGTTGACAATATTCCCAAATCAGTTATCGTTTGCATTTGCTTACGGTTCCGGTGTTTTCAACCAAAGCCTGTCTTCAAATACGAAGACTAAAAGTGATTCCCCGAAGAATATGATTGATTTGATTCTAGTGACCGACGATTCCTATCACTTCCATTACCACAATCTGATAAAGAATAGGAACCATTACTCTATTTTAGGGTCTTTGGGGTCCAAATGGTTGGCCTCTATTCAGGAGAATTTCGGGGCAAAAGTCTATTTCAATACTTTGATTCCAATCGAAGACTATTTGATTAAATACGGAATCATTTCAACAAAACATCTGATAAATGATTGTATAGATTGGCAGACATTGTATATCAGCGGAAGACTCCATAAACCGGTGGCTGTTCTCAAAGAACCCAATTCTAGTGAATTAACGAACGCTTTAAAAATAAATACCGAAAGTGCTGTTCATTCGGCACTTCTTCTGCTGTCGGAGACGTTCACCGAAGAGCAGTTATATTACAAAATCGCTGAACTCTCATATTTGGGTGACTTTAGGATGACTTTTGGTGAAGACAAAGACAAAGTACGGAATATAGTTCGGCCACAAATTCAAAACTTCCGACACATATATCAGCCGTTAATATGTTCGGAGACTTTGAGTCAAATCGTGAGTTGGAATCCGAGCTCAAGAGTCTATACTCAGGACTGTTCCCCAAACGTTCTCTTCTATCACTTAAATCTTTTGCCCAAAACGGTTGAGAATATATTGGCTGAAGAGTGGAATAGAGACCAACAGTTCACAGATATGGATGACCTCCTCAGAAGTCTGGCGCACAGTATTGAGTGCAAGACTTTGGTCAGAACTGCTATCCATAGAGTCGTTCAAAAGTCAAGTTTTTCTCAAAGTTTTAAAGGAATATTTAGCGCAGGGCTCACCAAATCTGTTCGCTACAGCTCTACAAAAGTTGCCAAAATGATCAAGAGTATTCAACGCAAGAGCACCTAGACAACAGACAAGAGCTCCATCTTCTCTACCTTTACATTGTTAATAGATTCTTGCAATAAAAACCTTTTATTTATTCATTTTTTTGTTTAGGGGGAGAGAGGGAGAGAGAGCGGGAGAGAGAGCGGGAGAGAGAGAGAGAGAGAGCGGGAGAGAGAGAGAGAGAGAGAGAGAGAATTGTTTTAAACATTGAAAACGTATTTATTTAATCAAAACGAAAATCAATTAGACTCTCAATTATTTAACATTAGAATAAAGTCTTCTAAACACAAATGATTAGTAAAACACTATTTTAGTCAATCGATGAAATCATTGATGAGATTCAGTTGACTATCAAATGAGAAAATACGCCAAAAGTGCCCAAAATAGTAACGAAATCGATATAAACCAGTATTTGATTGTTTTGCTGATATCGTCACCACTTTTGAACTTAATTATTAGCGATTCCTGTTTTTAAAAGAAGTTCTCAGTTTTTATTAGAACTTTCAGAGTTTAGTTAAGTTTGAATATTGATTAGCAATTGATTAGCATGGTTAATCAACTAATAGTGCAATCAATTATAAATTCATTTTATAGGCACAACATTTTTGCATTCAATGAATTTCCTCTTTAATGAGTTATTAATATTAATAATAAATAACTGCAAAACACTTTTAATCAAATTCATACATTTAAAAGGCATTTGTAAGTTAGCATGCTCTTTTGTATAATAAGGCTGATAACACCAAACATAATTTAAGTCATAAATTTTGAGTGAAGTCAATTTTTTGGCTCATTTTACGTAATTTCAAATTAAATTAAGACTCAAATGAAAGTTTCATTTCAAGGTCTGACCCAACGATTATTTATAGGACAGTAGAGGATAGCCATCAACTTTTATTAAATTAAAAAGCGAGACAAGTTAACCAGTTGAGTTAATGCATTTTTAAAGATAGGAATCTCCTAAAGGAGAGGAAATCTTTTCTATGATTTCAATAAAAATATTTTAATTGTCATTATGTATGACATTAGACACAGAACAACAATTTGGGATTATTTAGAAATAAGCAAGCAACTTTTTGATTCTTCGTGGAAAAGTGATTTGTGATAACTTGTGATAAGACAGGACATTGATATCGATTCTAAATATAAGCGACAGATTTCAAAATCAATGCTCCTTTTAAGGTATGATTTCGTATATTAAATGCATTTTTAGCAAAATTATAGAAATAATTAATTGATTTTTTTGTATAAATTTGTTTTTTATAAATAATTCGAAGGATTTCGGTCTCAAAACTCACATAAATTGGATTATATATATATTTTTAATTTTAAATTAATTCAATTAATATTTATTTGAAGGAAAAGTCCTCAAAATTAATATTTAAATTTACAATTAGAGGTAAATCGCTTTGCATAGTCGGAGGCCCCAGTTAGGGCAAATGAGCATACTCATTTTTAGCATATCAGGTCCATTTTCTATTTAAACATCAAATTGATGAATCCCTTTAGATATCTTATAAAAAAAGTGACAAAAGAGACAAATGGTGTTAATATTTCTCAATAAAACTTAGAAAAAAAAGACTTCGATTAGAGTTTGTCTCACAGGAGGTATACATTTGAATAACTTCTGTCAACTATAGAGAGATATTATCTTCAGAAGAGAGTCTTCACTGAATTAGAGAACTCTTTTTAAAGGAAAAATTTGAATTTGAAATTAATTTGAAGATAATCAGGAGTTTATTCTAATTTCAATTAAAACTCTAATCATTTCCTCAATTTTTCCCAAACGGGAAAATTGTTGAATTGTTCTTAAAGTAAATTTCCTCTCATTTCACAAATCACATGATTTATTCCACAAATCATTGTTGAATAGAGTTATAAAAGGCTTGTATTTCGTGTATAATTAACTCTAATTATTTTTGAATGAATTAAAAGCTTATGTTAAGAGTGAGTAATGGTTTGCTTTCTATTAAAAACTCGTTTATGAAAAAAATTAATAATAGAAAAATAAAAGCAAGAAATGAGAGCTACTATACTCTTACCCAACCCCCCTGTTGTGCGATCCAACCTATTGGCCAAACATATTATTAATATTGATAACCAATTGACTCTTTGATTGATTTGTTATCAAACCTGCGATATCCCGATCCACAAAAGCAGTGAAACTGTCGATTATGGGAATCACATACTCTGGACGTCCCATCCGTACGCTATCGACAGCCAAAGCTCCGGTAATAGCGAAGAGGGCAGCAATTCTGGCCCACGTTATGTCGTTGCGAAACAATTCCTGAGACATGAGTTGAAGAATAGATTGAATCTCATTAACCGATTTGATTGATTGTGAATTCAAATTATTGACAACACTTGAGAATAGCTTCGGATGACTTCTTTCCAATTCAAATATCAAACACTTTAGTTGATTGGCCACAAGACTAATGGTTGTGTCGACTCTTATATTAGAAAAACTTTTGAGTTTCTGAAGATTCAGTCTTTTGTGAACGACTCCCAGTTTTCTGAGTTTGAATCTAATAAATCGCGAACACAAACACTTCGATTGATTTACGATTTTGTTATGACTTGAGATCAGTCGTAAACCGATAGTCGAAGACAAGTGTTGGGTCACAGCAATGCCCACCTGAGATAACCGGTGTCTTTGCAGACTCAGGTCCAGACTCTCCAAAATAGTTGACTGAAGGGATTTCCTGTCATCTCTAGAATAGCTCTCCAAATATTGATTCGGAGAGATTTGATTTGGATTAATGAGAGGAAGGCTGTGCTTCCGGGGCTTTATCTCTGGCGGACATAATAACGAACCATTGGATGAAGTTTTTGTAATGATCTGAGGGCTTGGATTCAGGAGCTGTTCGTTTTGAGAGGAATACGAAAACGAATTGATTCTATTTCTTCTAATTATTTGATTCTCTTCAGACATTGTTTCCAAAGAATTGTTGGATTCAATCAAAGGATGGCTTGAATTGGAATAAAAGCACTCAAAACTCAAAACTATACAAACTTTTCAAATGTTTATCAATATTTAGATCTTTTTCTGTTTCAATGACTTCACAATAGTTTTGAAATAAATGTTAGCAAACATTTAGAAATGCTCTCAATTTGTTGAATAGAAAGTCTTAAGCACCTGAACATTGTTTTGATGAATGACAGAACAGCACTTAATCACTGAACTGGTGTGAGCGGTGGTGTACAACATGTATCATGCAACAATGCAACACTGAAACACTCCAAGACTAATTAATTTTGAAATTTGCTGCCAAAATGTATAATATATTTGCACACAATATAATCACATTCCGTCCCTTAATAACTATGAAAACAATATTTTTATACCCAAAACACTATTAGTGTTGGCTTTGATTCTTATCGGAGACAATGAATAAACTGAAAACACTGTAAACTATAAACTTTTTTAGAGAATCTTTTCGTGATTTCGCCGCTAAAAGAAAATACGCGTAAAAGTTATCCAACAGTTGTAAGACGAGAATTGTCTGCTTTCACTTAGGCTGGTGTCAGCGCTCACTACACTTTCCCAAATCATATCATTAATTCAAAAACACTATTAAACTGGTTGTAAGACTATATTAAAGGCCAACCATTGAACAGACCGACAAATCAATGGCCGATTCATTATATATTTAAAATACTTTAGAATCGCTTCAAAACAATTTATATCAAATGATAAGAAAATTGTTTTCAACTCTCAAATCATTCAGAATTTCACCAATTTTTGTGAACTCACTATTCAATGAATAGACATAAAAGAAATACAATTTCATAGTTTATTATTAGAACTTTCAGTCAATGTATTCGATCCGTGAATAAGAACCAAATAAGAAGTTTTCAAACTTCAGAACAATTGAATTATAGTGAAAAAGACAAAAACACATACACTCAGGTATATTGCGGGGTAGGTGTAAATTGCATGAACACATTTCCACATTTATATTATTCTTTTGATCAATGAAACCGATTGTCATTCAAAAGACTTTCCTCTAATGTAAAACAAATACATTTTATAACTGTTTTTATTTGAAAACTAATAAAAACAAACCGTATTATTGTGTGTTTTATTTGATGGATCATTTTTCAAACACATTTTTAAAGTTGAAAATATTTTGATAATTTGATTTGAAACAAATAACGGAATTTTTTTTAATTTTATATCGAATCCAAAAGAGTTCATTAAATTCAAACCACTTTCCAGTTATTGGCAAAACTGAATTTGAAACTGAATTTGAAACTGAATTTGAAACTGAATTTGAAACTGAATTTGAAACTGAATTTGAAACTGAATTTGAAATCACTTCAGAAAACAATTCCGACGAACGAAAAGTTTAGTTCAAAGTCTGACGAATGGGTTGTTTTAAATTCAAGTAATCTGTAAAATGTTATGTGAAAAAGCATTTTATGCTAAATAGTCTGATCCAGATTCTCAGGGATGTCCAGCCAACACACATTCCATCGGATCCAAACCGTTCCCAAATTCCTCCTTTTAATCAAAAATAATTATTGAGTAATATTATTGTCTCAATCTATAAGTGGTAATAACCCCCAGGTATTTACATAATTCAAAATGGGTAAAAATGTGGCACCGATTGAGGAAAGGACATAACTCAACTAATTTTTTTTCAGCCATTAAATGGTATTTTTGTAAAACACGATTATAAGAGAAATGACCCCACCTGTAGACCTACCGCATTACCGAATAGCATTGAAAACTCTCCCCAACCGCTGAAACTGAGTTCCCTTTTCTCATCCGTGAGTTTCAACTTTTATTCCATTGATGTTTAAAATAATAATAAATTCTGTGCCATATTTTGCCGTATTTTCATATTTGTGAACTTCATCTCAAACATTGACACTCAGACTAAATAAGTGGATCCCAGAGTCCGGGCGATAATATTCGTCTCATTGGCTCCGAGTTATGTCACTTTATTTATGCCTTTAATTAAATTCTTATTCAAATATTTTTCCACTGAATTTAGCCTAAAATCTGATGGTTTCTTAATTTGAGGTTTCCTTAGTTATGCTAGCTTATCAAATTCGATAAATAAGGGGAAATAAATAGGAAAGTGAAATTTAATCTAGGCCATCTACTGTTTTTAGTTTTTGATTGATAGATAACTTTGATTTTAATCGATATTAATTAACTTTCAATGCTTTCTCATTGAGTATACTTGAAATCAAAACAAATAATATTTAAATAGTTAATTATTTCTCTTTTTTGAGATCGTTTTCAGGTAATTGATTATTGTGTTTACCAAGACCATTCAACTCACCAATTATGATCAGTCAAACTTTTTTTGAGTTAATAACTTATACTAATTCAGTGATTATCGTATTTAATAGTCATTTTGTGATATGAGACAAAGATTTGGTATTAATTTAATGAATAAAAGGCTATTATTAGTAGTATTTAACTCAATTAATATGTAATGCAATCGACAAACGAACCAATATTTAGAATTGAAGGCCAATCGAGTAAATTATAGTTTTGTTTTGTCATTCATTCAAAAATAAATCAATTTTTATCGCTTTGTTTTGCCAATTAATGGGTCAATACTTCAGCAAATATTTGAATTTTTAATATGCAATATATTTTATAATTTAATGTTTTATGAGCAAGGGCTTTTTAGATTTTAGGCTGATTATCAAATATGGAAAAGTTGTGGGTTTAGTTTATTATCAAAATTATTGCTTAAATTTGTTTTAATTGCATATAATTTGAATA
Source organism: Punctoribates punctum (assembly GCA_034698165.1). Classification (NCBI taxonomy): domain Eukaryota; kingdom Metazoa; phylum Arthropoda; class Arachnida; order Sarcoptiformes; family Punctoribatidae; genus Punctoribates; species Punctoribates punctum. Next base: position 8,865 of record JAQGBD010002220.1, read on the forward strand.
TATTTTTTTCAATTTTGATGACACAATACAAATGGAATATTTTTTAACTTGTTAATTTACTTTATTTGGTGGAAGCATTCTATCAATTTTCTTATTATCAAATGGTGTGAACAAGGAAATTTTGAGCTAAATAATTGACCAAATTTGTCTCGACTTCAATTCGATTCATTGACTTTAATCCGAAGCAAACAATGAAGAAGTCGAGAGAAGTGGAGATATTGAATACCTTGGTTAGCTTTCTGTTGAAGGATTATTTGTTGCAGACGTTAAGTATTGGGAAATGAAATACAGACTTAGAACTGGACATCACTTAAATAAATCCATTACTAGAAACGTTGAGACGAGTTATTTGTGTCCGAATCAAAGTGTCTTTGAAACGACTAAATAGGACAGGGATTAGGTCTCAGCCAAACACTAAAGAGGGAAGGATTCCAATAGAATTCAAACCAAAATTTCGATTCCTCGAGGAATAGGAGAGGGAGAGGAGAGGATCAACACATTCTATACGCTCTAAATTCATCGAAAAGAGTTATAAATAATTGAATTCAAAATAATTAGTAACGCAAACAGAGAAACCATTTTAAGCCTCAAAACTGATTCAGATTTAATTAAATTAAAAATTAAAATAAGTTTTGTGCGGAAAACTTCAAAATAAATATATAATCCTTGAATTGGGAATAATTTTTCAAGATTATTTCAATTGAAAAAATGTGATTAATTACAAAGAATGACAGACTTTTTATTATTAATTCCCTTATCTATAAATCCGATTGATTTTTAATTTGAATTATTTTAAATCATTCAAAAAGAAGTTGAAATCAATTTAAGTAAATCTGAAATTAATTTTTGCTTCGAAACTGTAGTAAACTTTGGCGATAGAACCAAAAGAAGCATGGTCATCTCAAACAAGTTATTTTTCAATTACTGTAAATATTGATTTATTTTTGGGGAAACTTCGAAATGCCATTCATTGGGAATAATAAGTGAATGTAATAAACAATTGAGTGAATAAATTATACGGCGTTTAAAAGATAGAGAAAACATATAAACAATAAGTTATTAAAACTTATAAATAAAGAAATCGTTTGTCAAGTTTTGAGAAGAAGTCTAACCACTCTCTCCTCTAAGCTCTCCAAAACTCCTACAGAGAAATACAAAGTGTGAGAAGTTTTCAGTTTATGAGAGGCTATGAGTCAGGACTGGGCTCTCAGAGAATTTCAAGTATTTCAGAAATTTTATTATTCAGTCCGTTTCGGAGTTATTTCCACTGAATGTTATGTTGGGCTCAGAATTGTCGCTATTATTGTGTTAACACTTTTTCAATTGAATATTCAGCTGAACTACAAATGAATGGCTTTATTGATGGCTTTGAGTTCAAAATTCGTGAACTTCTTTAATAAAGCATTTCCGGCGAGAAAAGTATTTCCGTTCGCTCTATGATCTCAAATAATTAGACTCTTCTTTAAGGGGAAACCTGTGCCACAAGACATTAAATTTGGAGCAATTCACTCATTTATTACCATTTAATCTGATTTTATTTGGAAAAGTACTCAAAATTAAGGATTTGTTGATTTATTCGGTAATTAAAAGTTGGAGACATTTGAAAGACTGAATGAATGTCCAAATAATACAAATAGTTTAAGAGTGAGAGTCTCTGGAAAAGCGGCCAAACTATTGAAAGTGTGGCCACATTTGAGCCCCTCTTCACTGCACTCTTCACAGCAAACTCTTTGTGGTTATCATCCAATAGGAGAGACGCGTCGACGCAGTCTTTAGAGGAGTTCAGAGCAGAGAAACTCAATGAATGTTTAGTTGGAGTGAATCACGACTTCTTGTGCTGTGTTTGGAACCGTCGTAAGCACTGCTCAGCTCTTCAATGACTGAATTAATGAATAGTTTTGTGAGTTATGTCAATGATGTGAATATGCAGTGAATATGTCAATGACTGACCATTTCTTCAATAGTATTCATTCAATCCATAGTATGTGACTAATAGTCACCAAATTTGGTCAACAATTTAATTAATAATCAATTGATAAGCAAATGAGTGAAACCAAAACAAAAATGTTTTACTCTCTGACTTTAATTCAGTTATTAATAGTGTTTTGT
>JAQGBD010002221.1:0-10971 GCA_034698165.1 Punctoribates punctum
AATTTTTCCTTCGATCCTAGGGGGGGGGCCAAATCACACTTTTTGACCTTAGGGGGGGCCAAATCAAAAGGCCCCCCCCTTGCGCACCCCTGATTATATGAAAGACAATATCGATAAACGAAGAGAAAAGAAAACAGTTTTTCTGATTATTTGAAAAGAGAATTATTTAGTGGAATAACTTATCGATTGGAAGTATTTGCTTTGAGAGACTAAATTGAGTTTGGTCTGTCTGCTAATAACAAAGAGCTGTAGCCATAATCGTTCTAGTTTATAATCGTTAGTCAAATACGGAATTTTTCTGACATTACAAAAGAAAGTGAAAGAGTAAGAAAAAATTGGTGACATTGCCGTCTCTTTTGGTCTCTTTCTATATCTGTCTGAGTAAACAGAGTTAATAATATCTTCGTCTTGAGCTCAAAATCATCTGTCGGTCGTTTCAAACGAAGCTGTTTTTGCAGACAAAACAGACAAAAACAACATAATATCAAATAAATTAATTGTTGAGCCTTTGAATTAAAGCTCCCATTCATTAGATTAGACTCAATATAGATGTTGTGCTCAAGAATCGCATCCAAACAGTAAACCATTCACTGAACGTTGAATTAGCGGTAATTAAGGCAAAAAACGTTTATATCTTATTCTCATTAATTAATTAATGAAATAAATCTTTTTCTTTATGAATATATATTTTATTCTTATTCTGAATTAAGAAGACGTGAACTCATTAATTGTCTTTCATTTTAATTAGTTTTCTTATCTTTATTTTGTGATAACTTATTAATTCTCTTCTCATACTTAAGACATTCGCTTTAATAAATATATTCTTTAAATAAGCCGTTTCTTCATTTCTTATGTAAATCTTAGAATCATTTTATTTTTGTATTTAATTTAAGAACCACTGCCAGACTCGCTAGTTGTATAAGTATTCAGTTTTTCATCCTGCATACTTTGGTTCATCATAAGCTGGATCGCAATTTTTCTGAAAGTAAAGGTGTAATGAAATGGTTTGTTTCGGGTTTAGTCTATATTTTTATTTTATAGGGTTTTTGTAATTCTCTATTGAATAGTATTCCTGACTGTCCCCGTTTATGGCTATCATGAGAAAAGATCAAACGTTATCTCTTTGATGATAAGTATGCAACTTCTTACGACTTTTCATCTGAAATATGTCACAAAAAAGTCAATTCATACAAAAATGGTAGGTCTTTACGAACGAGAAAATGTCTTTTTTTACATTTTATATAAATTTCATTTAAAATTTTGTTTTTACGGAATGTCAAACTTTAATATAAGCAGAAAATTAGCGCATTTTATGCCTCAATCTTTATTTAATTAAATTCCTGGTTAAATGAGAGGAAAGTATTTGTGGAGGCGTTCTAAACACTAATTGAGTTTTTATTTTTAAAACTTAATATACTCTTAAGTTCATAGAAATATCGATTGAAAGTTGAGTTCAAAATATATTTTATGGAAAAACTCTTTGAATTGTAGAAAAGGATTTGGAAATTCCTATATTTTATTTTGCAGTTAAATTCTTGTTTGAATGAATACTTCTCCGATCAGTTTATTAAATTCAAGCCCAGAATATTTATTCTGTGTTTTGAAATTCAAACACTTAAAGAACACTTTCCGGCAATACATCTGAAAAGGACTTCCAATTGGATTTTGTTTGAATAGTGGACTAAAAAAACAATTTCTCTGAAAATCCATTCAATTGATTGACTCAATTTAAATAAATAAATATTTTGTTTTGTATTATTCACCACTTGCAAGTTGCAACAGAAGCAACAAAAGAAACAAAAGAAACAGGATCATTTTGAATAATTTTCAACAGATTTCTCTTCAATTTTTTCAAAGTCGGGGCTTAACTGACTCCCAGTGAATACGTCAGGTATTTGGACGTAATTTATGTACGAAAATGACATTTAAATGTTCGCCATATTTGTCGTCAGTTTTGGTCTTTTGGTTAAAAACAAATTAAAATTATCTTAAAATCCAATCAAATATTGATTTGATTTTAAATAATGTTTTAATGTTTTTCTGACATTTATTTTTGTAAATCAATTAATTGTTTAGTATTTTGTTTGAATTTATTTTTGATATAAACAAACCAATCAATCGTTTGAACCCTTTTTACTGAAACCGATTTAATTGGATTTTGAGCTGAAAGTCAACGAAAACAGACTTCAATTGAATCGTTTGGATATCACCCGAAAGACAAATCAATTGTTAGTTATGGAGGAAAGTGTGGCCAACATTGAACGGCACGCATACTGTTTGTGTCTTCACGTGAGGCCGGCCACCATTTTCGTGGCTCTGGTCAATCTGGTAAACCATACATCCATACCATTCTCTTATCGGTGTCTTTACTAACCAATTGATTGTTCAAAAGGGAGGTTCACTGATCTGTGCGATCGTCACTATAGCGCTGTTGTCCTATTCGGACAGCGTATACCTGCAGGGCTTGAGTGACTCCCAGCGGTCGACGACCACTTCGCTGGCGATAGTGGTCTATATGTTGTTGTCGTTGGTGTCGGCAATGCTTCTCTTCGGAGTTCTTAAGTCGAAGCCGACATATATTCTGCCCTTCTTTGGGATACAGTTCATCGATTTCTTGTTCACTTTACCCCAATTTCTGACCTCTTTGTATAGTCAGCCGCACACCAATCAGTACCACAACTGGTCTGACCGACGGTCCACTTTCCTGGACATGCGGCACATTTGGCCGAATGCCAGCCCTAACAACGTGTACACCAGTTCTCTGCTGTTCACTACTCTGATAGTCCTGTTTAAGAGTTACTTCTTGTGCGTCGTCTGGAAGTGCTATCGATATCTGCGAATGAAAGAGTTGGTCCTTCCCTTACATTTGCCACACTTTTCACACAACATCGCCAACGATGTGAGTATTGCTTCACTTCTTTATGGTCTGAGTTTTGCCACTTTTATGTTTAAAATAGTTAATAGACTATAATAGAGGCAAATGTTTTCATTGATCGCACTTTTTATGACTTTAAATGAAAAATGAGTTTTTGTGCCAATCATTAGCTCTCTATTTATCAGATCACAAGTCAGTGCTCTTTGTTTTTCCTCTCAATTAAAGATATTTTTTAAGTAATTTTTCGAGAAATCACTTTTGTTTTGGGCTCTCATTCTCTGCAGACATTAAAATGCAATAAATCTGAAAATAACAGCACTTTTGAGATATTAAATCACTTAAAATAAGTGATAAAAGAAAGACTTCTTTGAGACTAAAGAATATTTAAATTATATTTAACTCAAATTCCTCTCATTTTCACTGCTATTAAAAGTTTTCATTTTCTCAATAAGTTTTTAATTTGATTTAAAGCAGATTTTTGTTAGTCTTCTATAGTTTGCGGTCTTTTAGAGCGATATTTAATTAAGTAATCAAATATTCAACGCTTTTATGTCCGCAAACAAAATGCAATTCATTTTGAGAGTAAACAATATATTTCCCAAATTTTGTCTTTAATTTCATTTAAAACTCATTAATGAAATGAATATTCAAAGTTTTTGAGTCATTTCCTCGAAAGCCATCAATAATTTATGATTGGCTAAGACTGGCCACAAATGATAACAATTATTCTGTGCCGCTTTTCAACGATAGAGTTGATGTCCGGAAGCCGACATTCATTATTTGATACGATATAAAGCCGTTTCTTTGCTCTTCAATCGGTTGGCCTTTTCTTAACGGTCTGTCTGTCGCACAAACACTCAGTCTTATGACTGCTTAAGACTATTAGTGCTCTAATATTACGAAATAATGCGATCGCAGAAAGACTTCAATGCAATGCAATTATTGTTGTCTTTCTCTTAGTTTTTTTTTTTTAAGAGTCAGACACCGATTCACTCAGTCTTTCCCTTTTGATCGCTGTTTACATAACATTCACTTTTATGTTATAACGAAATCCATTTGTTTTCATTGATTAAAATCCGTCGACTTTTCAGTGAATACTTTATTTGATTCCAAATTCATTGCAAATATTTGCCTCAAAAACAATGAATTCCAATGAAAGGAATCATTAATCGAAACAATGCAAACATTTTCATAAGAACCTGAGCCCTATTGATGGCAGGGATTCGCAATTTATTCCTTAAAAGCCTCTTTTGGAGAAGCCATCAGACACATGGTCTTTAGGGAAAGGGAGTCGAATATAGGGCTACACCGAAGAGCCAACAGATCTATTTCCGTCTATTACATGCTCTGATTTCCTTATTAAAGAAAGAAAAAACCTAGGATACTCTATTGTTGCCCCGCTTACCGTATCTGTTTTTTGCTAGATCATCATTGCAAAAGAAAGATTTGATTTCCTGGATGATCTAGCATATTTTAATTAAGCCAATTGTTGTCCATCTCTGATGAGAAGAATTTTAATTGATTTTGTAATCATTGGTTTAATTATCGAAATTCGAGTCGAAATCAAATTATAATAACAGAAAAACATGTGATTCGGTTGCAATCAAATTAGAATTTAATTATATTTAATGAGTTTAAGGCCCAGAGCTCTGCCTGTGCTCTGCCTTTCCATTCTGTGCGACATTTATTTGTGGCATTCAATGCTCTAATTTAATGAGTTTTCTTTTTAGTTGAAATTCAATTAATTTGGTTCTAATTCTGTCCCAATAGTTGGTAATCCCACCAATGCTGGTACCGCCACCTCATTTGGCGCCTCCGGATTACGACGAGGCCACTAAGAGCTGTGCGCCGCCTGACTACGAAACGGCCACCAAATCAAATGAATTCAAGTTTGTACCGAATACACCCGAATCGAGACCTGTGCCGCCGCCCCAAACACCGATAATGTCCGACACCAGTTCACAGCACTCGACCACAATTGAGGTTCCGATCGAACCGAAACCCGAATCCAGTGATGCATAAAATTATATTCAATGATCTCTTTGTTTAGTCACCGATTGTTTACTCATTTATTTGTTTTCATTTGTTTGATCTGTTCTTCAAAACTAACGCTTGTTTTCCATAAACAGAAGTCTCATCTCAGGCTCACTCCCAAAGGGTGGGCCCACTCTTTAAAACTAATTCTAGTTATTTATATTAATTTAATTTCTTTTGAATAGTTGTTCACATTTTTAGTATTAAACCATTTCTCAAATAATAGTCATATCTCTTGAAAACAAGAATCGATTGTTTCGAACAAATTTTTAGATCTGTCGACGAATTGAGGATTGCTTTGGAAAAAGTGAACACTTTTATGCATTTATTCTAATATTATAGTTATATTTGTAAACTATTTATTGAATTCTAGTCATAATATCGATCGGAAGCTATTGTCGTCAAAGTCAAGACCAATAGTGGTATCAATACTTAACTGAATGTCATTCTGTTATTCAACAAAAATCATTAATTATATGCACATTAAAAGAGATCAATAAAATCGACACTTTATTTACTCAAAACACTTCTTTTCTTCAAATTCTTATATATTTTATGCCTGACTTCAGTGTTATAACCAAACAATTGGTTATTGAATTGGATTTAATCCCAATTTCATGAATTTATTTTACGATTCAATGCAACTGTTAGTAGAAAATCTCTGAAAATGGGTTTCGGTTTTGAAATTAATTTCAGATTTAAATTGATTTATAAAAAATAGAAACGAAAGTCGAGTGAAAAGCGTTTCTTAAGTGACTATTTAAATGCAAAAGTCGTTGAGTCGATCGACGAGAATGTAATTGAAGTGAATTTAAGATTTGTTTAAATGATACAAATATCGCACAAACACTAATAAAACTGATTTTTTTTCTCTTATTTTTCGCTATAAAGTGCTGTTTCAATGAGTATTCGAGTCTATAATTTCGTTTAATTTGGTTTTCTGTTTGCAATAAATATTTTTTTCTCTTAAAAAGTCTTTTATTTATTTATATTATTTGAAAAGTGTTTGAATTGCAAGAATCAATTTTTGAGTTTAGTCGACAAAATTGGTGGCATAGGTGTAGTGCAAAGGCATAGGTTTTGTTAACAAAATATTACTTCAATTCATTTGCTATTCCTTTGGAGAAAAAAAAAATCTATAAATCCTTTTGAAAAAAGCGAAAACTTTATTCTTATCATAAAATAAATGAATAATCGTTTTCAATAATAATCGAAATATTGTTTCATAACATTGAGAAAAGTTATCGATTTTGTTGCTCTTTATATAAAATAATGAATCATTTGTTATACAAAAGTTATATAAATATTAGATATTCTGAAAAGTCTTCGAACAAATCTTTTGAGAGCTCTTCAGAGAGATTATTCATTTTTGATAAATTTCAAGTAATCTTTTCCTGAGGGCAGGTCTACAACTTTCTGACCATCTATTGCTGCGCCCGGTTTGACGATCAGATCGCCGCCAACTTTCCAATCGACAGGAGTGACCACATTCTGGCGACTGGCTGTCAGTTGGAGTGAATCCAGAAGACGGAGAATCTCATCGATATTACGGCCGGTAGAGGCCGGGTAACTGATTATGGCTTTTACCTTCTTATCGGGTCCGATCACAAAGACAGCTCTGACAGTAATCATTTTGTCCGCGCCCTTCAATACAGACAAACAAAAAATGAATGTTTGATAACAGATGAGAAAAATGTCAAAATCGTGTGCTTTTTGTATCGCAAAAGTCAAACAAATTTTAAATTAACTTTTGATTCGAAGTATATATAAATCTATGATTTTGTGAGAAAACTCTGTGATCGATACCAACGATATGAGCAGTTATTTGTCGCTCAGATATCAGTCCTGACAACAGTCTCTCTGTTAGTGTTTCTAATGTTATGTTCGACACAAAAATCGAAACCAAATCTCATAAGAATTGCAAAAAACAACTAATATTTCATTTCTTTTGTGTATAACTTGTTTATGAGATTTCACTCAAAGAAAACCTCTGTTTTTGGGCCCAAACCATGAAATGAATATCAAAATCAATTGAGATCTCATTGTATTTCAAACCCAGTGATCGATAAAACAAATAAACATATTATTAATGAAAGATTGAATTCGCTTTCATTTAATTATCAACTCTTTAGAGATTCACAGCCTTCAGGGCTCAGCCCTAGAATTAGTCAAACTATTCATAAAACAAAATGCATTAACGAATCATATGAATGAAGTGAATTGAACTATGAAAGCTAAATTAAGTTAACTAAATTAAGCTTGTTCATTCCAAAAATATATGAATACTGATTTCTGGTAAAGGATAGGACTTATATTTGATTGTAGGCCATTGAAAGGGACTACACCTCATATGTGATCCCAAACAGGACCTGATATTCAATTAAGAAAATATGACACGAATTCTACACTCAATACTCGTTTTCCAGAATATGAGACTTAATTTCCTCGAATCTATTATAGCCTTAGGAGAAGGGAAGGACTAAAGGGAGGGAAGGGGTCGAAAGGGTAATCAAATTTCTGCTTTTTAACAATTAAAATACATTATGGTTTCCAATCCCTGTCTTTGACGATAACTTCTTTCAAATTCGTCGCTTAAACAGAGAGTAGACTATAATTGAATCTAATTTCGTAATCAAATGAAAAATAAAACTGAAAACAAATTATATAAGAAAAGTATTGAATAACTAATTAATGGCATTCAATGCCAGTAAATGAGTTTGAAATGCAATTTGAAATAAATTGAAAACAAGGTCTGTGCCCAACACTGTGCCCAACACATACCATATCCAACATTCCGATCTTGTTTGCAATGATTCCGTTTTCGTCTCCGATTACCTGAATTCCCGAAAATAAAACAAATTTTAGTCTAAAGGAGAAAATGAAGAGTAAGTGAACTGACGGGAAACGGGACTTCACATCCACTGTAGTGCTGGACGTCTTTAATCCAAGACTTGTGTTCGTCCACAGAATCACAACTGACGAGAACTACCCTCACATTCCTTTTGTCAAACTCTTTGGACAGTTGTGAGAGTCGTCCGATTTCTGTCGTACAGACGGGAGTGAAGTCCTTCGGGTGCGACAAAACTATACCCCAATTGTCGCCCAAATGTTTGTATAAATTGATTTCACCGACGGTTGACTTCGCCGTAAAGTCGGGGAACGTTTCGCCCAAATTCAACATTTTATTCAACAAAAGGATATAAACGGAGAAGATTTGGTCAAAATCGATGAAATGACAAATTGTCGGAACACTAAAAGAAGAAGAAAATCCATTTATGTCTTAAGATATGATAATTAATGAGAATTTATTCGTAATTTATTCAAAAATCTCTTTTCTGGTTATCTTATCGTAAAAACAAATGAATTATTAGATCATTATATTAGGAGATAATACTCACATCCAAGGAGTGGGCGGTTTTCCTATTGTCTGACGTTTGGCCAAAATATTGGTCCGAAAGAGACAATAAAAGAGAGATAAATGAAGTAATGATTTGTAGTGTTTATCGCATTTCAAGAGAAATGCGTGTAATTGAAGGCAACCAATGGTTTGGCACAGAATAGAGTAGAGGCAGACAAACACCAATCATAGATACATCTCTACAGCACAGTATGTCAATAATCTTCTAAAGACAACCTTGTACATTTCATCAAATGAAGTATACATCTAATTACCTTTCAATTTAAGTAAATAAATGTTTTAATCAAATAATTGGACTGAAATTCAATTCTCAATTAAATACTCTTAAGTGGAGTGAAAGTGGTCTCAAATTATTGGATATAATATGTATTTTGTTTACGAAATCAAAACTTTGAATGAATGGATTCTTAAGAAAATGGAATGAGCAAGAACACATATTGATGAACACATATTAATGCCTATAAACTTGATGCGGATTTTCAACTATTTTATAGTTTCCGATTTCAATCAATGGAAACATTACTTCAATACATATTTGGAAATATCCGGACATAAAACACTCATTTCCTGGTCTCAAAAATACTATTTGGATGAAGTCACCTTGCACAGTCACATTCTCCATTAGAAAGGCGATACATTTGACTGATTTCACAAACAAAAGATTATATAATAATTTATAAGCGATTTAATGAACACTTATTTCAAATTAAGTGAAAAATGAGTTTTTAATGAAAATAACTCAAAATAAGTTTACAAATGAGCGAAAAGTTAATAACATTTTACAAATTAAGTCATTTCTGTTGATTCTGTCATTTCGTTGGAGTTGTCGTTATTGGGTGTATTGGGAGAGGTATTCGAGACTTCATTTTTGAGGAGTTCGTCATCACTAATGTCTTCCGCGTCGTCGATATCGAAATCATTTGCGTTATTCTGGTTATTAGTCGGAAACTCTTTGGATAACTTTTCGACCACTCCTTCCAAATGACTGCTCACTGTTTTGACCGCCTGATTGCTCGGAGAGAAAAAGTGGTGACTCTTTTGACTTAATAGTCGTAATGCTCTCCAACTGAAGTCACTATTAGAACAGATCTCAGGTCTCTGTTCGGGACCGGCTTTCACTGCATTTTCGAAAAACTTTTCCACAGAAGGAGTGAAAAGTCGCTTCTTTGAACGACAGGCCTCCCAATTATCGGGACATAAGTTCCAAATGGCGTTCAATTCGGGATTTCCAATAAGGATACGATGGTTAGAGTCGGCAGCTTTCAGCTCATCCCCTAATTTGCGTTTTCGGGTATACGTGGCTCTGATGTTCGCCTCATTCTTCTTGAATTCGGTCTCATTTTCTGTGATTGATTTGAGCTCAGGACAGCCCTCGTTCTTCCAATTACTCCAAAACTCTTCGCGTTTCAATATTTTCTCAACACATTTGCGAACATCAGACCCGGAGGGAGGCGTTTCCTCCATCAGTGCATTGATCTTATTAGTGGTTTCGGTGACCCAAATGGTTTGTTCCTCAGTCAAAGTGTGGATCTCTTGTTTGAAGCGGACATTACTCGTCAAATACTGGAATAAGATGAGGAACTGTACGAAAATATAGCGCCGGAAAGTGGAATCACTTAATTGCAATTCCAATAACTTTTGATTCGTTAGATATTTTGCAAAATAAATGTTATCGCTATCGATGTCTCCCAACCCTTGAAAGTTGGCGCAAGAGTTTGGGTCCAATTTGAAGCTCTCGAAGGCATGTAAGACATCATTGGAATAGGACTGCAATTGTTTCCATTGCGTCCGATTGTAACAAATAATTGGATTTCTGAAGAAGTCCTGCAACTGCCAGAACTTGCGGTAAAAGTTGTAATCGACTTGAATTTTGTCCGTTTCCTTCATTTCTTGGTCTTCACCGGTAATTGTTTCGGAAAGGATTCCGTCCTCTTGTAGTGAAAAAGTGGTCGAATTTTCGTGATTGAACTCAGAGATTAGGTTAAGACCCGATCGCTCGAAAAGAGGGAAAAATCGGGCCAAGAATACGAGGATTCGGCCGCAAAACACTGTATTTTGGGAACGGGACAGACGTCTGAGTAAGTCATTACAGGAGCGCAACATTTGGTTTTTTCCGATCTTGAAGAAGGGCTCCTCTTTCCAGATGTCGACATTGCCTTCGACCAAAGCAAACAGTTGTTGACATTCGTCTAATGTCCGACAATCGAAGATATCAGACAAAAGCATAATCGGAAGGCTTCCGGAACTCCACTCATTCCTCGCCACCAAAATCGATAATTTCAAGAGATTTTCATAATTCTTGAATTGAAGCTCTTTTTCCTATTAAACCAGATTTGGATAAATGAGCCGAAAATGGCATCAAAATAGTAAATGAATTACATAATTGAATTGTTGTGTCTTCTGTCGGAAAGCGGTGTCCACCACTTGTTTCACGTCTTCGGCCACATATTTGTTATTATGTTTACTCAGATCACAAATGTTTGGCAATTCTCCCAACTCTTGACTCTCCAGAGAATTGTTTATCCATTTCTGAAATCAATTGAATTGTACTTAAATTTAATTCAAAGAAAGTTTGTTTACGAACAGTAACTCCACTCAAGATATCATTCAAATCAGATCCGTCTGCCATTGAGTCAACAAAAAT
>JAQGBD010002222.1:0-10962 GCA_034698165.1 Punctoribates punctum
ACGTATTGCTGTTAAGCCCAACTTTCAGAGATAACACTGATCCAGAGGTGTCTTACATTTCTGGGATGTGAGACCGTATGTGAGACACAACTAATGTGAGACAGTTCTATGAATAGGTTTTGAGACAGAACTTAAAATGTAAGATCCACCTAGGTCTTGAGACCGTTCTGTGAATAGCAGCATTAGTTTTCATTTCAATAATTCAAATCATAGAAGACTCAAAATTAAAGGAGGGGACCACAGATTTTTAGGGGGGGGGGGAGTCCGATCCAAAAATAAATGAAAATCTTTGAGTCCTTATTTTGTCGTTGAGTCGGAGAAAATTGTCCTTTTGGTGATTAGAGGTCGAGAACATACCTCACATGAAATCTGGACTCGTCCGCATCACTGGAGGGCATCGTATATTCCTTTTTTTTATTTCTCAATGGTCAAGAAGTATTTTATGATCAATTCTCCCAGCTTAGAATATATTTCATTTCATTTTTTTAATGAGTTTTATTCATTTATTTTATTATTGAGAAAAATATTAGATATTTTTAATATCTGTGAATTGCGAATGAGATCTGACTTTTATCTGGGATTGACCTCGTTCATTCATTCAAACTGAAGATCGGTCTGAATTGTGAAACATTCTAAATCTTTATTGTTCTGAATGGATGTTCAAAATATATTCGATATGTTATGGAATAAAAAAAGTGAAACATTCAATGCTTTTATTGTAAAGAAATTACATTTAAATTGAATATAAATATTAAGTTTAAAAGAATTGAAAGGAATTTATTGATTTGAAATTGAGTTTCGATGCTTTTATTTGTAATAATAATAACATTTTAGTGGATATTTCAAAATTTGGTCATTCCGTTGATTAAATCGGCGAAAGAACTGTTTGTTGAGACAAACCATCACTTCTTTTAATATTTGATAATAATCTTAGAGAAGAAATCGAGACGAAGATTGGATGAAGAGGTTGTCCGTAGCAACGGATAGAAAGCTCATAGAAAGCTATTATAGCTTATATGAGAGCTCATCCCTCAGGATGTTTGAAGCTTTAAAATATTTATATTTGTTTCTCTAACACATCTTTCGACACATATTTGTTCGCTGAGCTCAACAGCCATAACGACAAGAGTGGAGTCAAAGATAACATTGGCTTTCATTTATTTGTTGCTCACATTTCATACAAACCTCTCATAACTGTTCGATACCTGAATCTCATCGAAGAGACAAAGAAATGTTTAAGTAATCAAACTTTATTTGCATCCCTTATAACAGCTCTGATATTAAACTAGAGAACAGACAATAACTGCTCACAATTTGTTATAAGTTTTTTTTGTGATCACACTATATATAAGAGAAGAGCACAAATAAAATTACCCGAAATGTTTCTCCAAGGGCTCGCTCTATATAAGTACCGAATTTGTGCGAACCCATAATAGCTGGAGTCATGACATATGGCCATCATTTGCATTAAAAGTGAATACTGTTTTCAGAACACGAATAGACTTAAATTCATTGTCAATACAACAAAAGGGATATTCATATTCACACCGATTGAGTCTATTCCGAGAATTACAAACTTTATAGCAATTCTTGAATATATATTATTACCAACGATTGCAGATAATGTATATTCATTTGACCACATTTCACACGATTTCTTTATTATGATTTTTTATGCAATAGAGTAGACCTTTGAGACAATGAGTGAGACATTGATTCCATGAGATGTCGTTTTTTATTATTATTACAATTATTTTGTGGCTAATTATGCAGAACTTGTATAACAAACATATTTTTAAATAATTTTGTGCAAAAACTCAATTAATTCTTGTATGTTATAAGTTGGACTGGATAAAAGCAGGGTTATTTAATTATTATATTAACTTATGATATATTGACGTAATTTAGTTATATAAAAATCAGAACTGTTAGTCCATTTGAATCATACAAAGACAAGGGAGGGCCAATGGATCTGGCCCCCTGGCCCCTCCCTAGACAAGAGGTCGATTTTTTCTCTCCTCACGCCTCCCCAGGGTCTCGGAACTTGTCTTTCCCCGCTTTGAATTGATTTGATTCAGAAATTCAAGAGAGTATTTTAAACTTTTTTATTCTATACTTAATTTTTGCAAAAATTTAATTGATTTGATTGAAGCAAATAATGTCAAAACGTTTGTCATATAAATATCTTTTGGTCAATAATCGGGTAACGAGTAGTCGACTCCATTCACTGTAATTTCGATTAATTTTTCATTGGAGACGATAAGACACTACAACTGATGAGACACTGGTATAGAGGAGAAAGAAACAGATAATTCCTATTATTTTTCGTGTTCTGACACCAAAATAATTAAGCAAATGATTTATTGATGTATTAGTGAAAGCTATCGATTCCTTAATGAGTCTGTTTTATGGCAATCAAGTGATAAACCGAAACAAATGTTGACTTTTAATAGCTTTCATTTGTTAAATACATTTCTCATAATATTTATATATTTGTATCAAATTTTTGATCAATAAATATGTGGTTCTCATCAAAAGCATCAAATTCTTGTTTTTGGGCTTTCAATCAGCTTCTGGTCGTTTGATTTCATCCGCAGAGGTTTGTTATCTATTGCTTCAGAAATGTTTAATATTTGATTTGTGAGGCTTCTGTCAGTACACTCACTGTCAGTATGACCATCACTATCACCTTCTTTGGTGACTATCACTGAAATGTTCGGAAGTTTGGGAATTGTGTTAATCCAAACGAATTGAAATTCAAGTCTAATGTGTTATTCAAAATGTTTGAAATTCTTTGTATTTCTTTTCACAGATTTTTCTTTCTTCTCTTATCTTTTCTTTATTCTGAGCGACTCTGATATAAAATTCATTGAATTTGATCTCATTTTCCCCTTGTATTAGATTTGTAGCATTCATGAGATGGTGTTTTAGCTCGAGTGAAGGCACGACATATATTTGCAAATAAAGATTCGTGAGATACCAGTGAATAAAGCAGTGTATATAACATTGGGTATACGGTATATATGATATACCAGTGCAGGATTGCTCTGATCACACCAACTGACAGCTGCTATCAGTTTTATTGACTAACACTTGCAATCAATTCAATTGCTTATAGTATCCTAACCTCTAATTGAGTGACTTCTTGCAAGTTTCCCAAACATTCATTTGATTCGTCAAATAATAGAATGATATCTATCGGTGAAAATATTTCAATGGATTCCTGTTTAGAAAATATACAAATCTATACAAATGTAGTCAATTCTTCATACAGTTTATGGTCGATATGGGACTCCTTTTAAGCGACTTAATGGGAAAATCAATGCAAATAAAGGACACAAAACATCTCTAAGAAGTTGGCTCTTGTAAAGAATTTGCCAATAAAACCAAACAACAATACATAATATTTGTTTACATCAAATGGCAAACCATTGATTAATTTAACGAATTTAAAATTTGTATCATGCTATTATAAAGGCAGTAAAAGTAAAAAATACATGGGGATACCATGTATGAAATTGAGCGAAATTCGGAATTGGCACCAAGTATAGATTATATATTACAGATTATATTCAACTCAGGATTTGTGGAGAATCGAAATTTTTAAAAAAGTATTCAGTCATTAAAGTGAATATTTTGCATCAGTTTTATAGCGATATTTTTGGAAACGATAAGAAACCATTGGTTTGATAAAAATTGTTGGACAAGAAAAGGAAAGAATTTCACTAAAAATTGGAGATAACTGATGTTAGAAGCGATGCAATAAAGTGAAGAATTCAATTGATTGATGAGATGATGAGATGAGAGGACCTAATCCTAAGGCGAGCAAAATTCTAATGTAATTAACGAAATATTGAGTAATTTTGCAAAAACCTCGAGAGAGGCTTATCTTTAAATTTCTCATTACATCGAAATAATTATTTATTCATCAAAATTGATTGAAACTTAGATATAACGAAAACCCAATAGAAATGAAACCAAATAAGAATATCAAATCAAATATCGAAAATGTTTTTAGTCTGAAATCACTTCTATTTATTGAATTGAATCCAAACTTAAATCGGACCCAAATTATGTTCCAATAGTTAAGAATCCATTCTTTATTTTCCTTGTTTACATTTACAAAACAAGTCTAATTTTTATTCCTTTTATTGGTCAAACTTTTTATAAAAACAAAGTTGAGATATTAATCGAGATCATTAACTAGATTATTATTAAAAAGTGATGCCCAAGCACCTTCGGTCAGGTGGTGGTGGTTTAGTTAGCAAAACTATATACTATATTTTACATCACTGTAAATGTAGTGAAAAAGAAAATAATAATAATGGAAAAGAGTGGAAATATCGGACAGTGACTAATCATTGATCAGTTGGTCACTGAATCACAGATACAATGATAGTTAAAATAGCTATAATGAAAGGGTCACCAAAACTAGTGTTTCATCCTTTGGTTTACTCAGATTTCAGTTTGTAGTCATTGAAAAGTAGGAACTGAATCCAAAATCTGTTTGGGAGTGTCTTTTTCTGGGGCTTAACCTACAGTCACGTAAGTATTGTTGTGAAGTCAATTAGATTTGATTACTTTCTCACAATTATATTGTTATTTAATTTAAAATCATTTTATTTGACTCAATAAAAACGAGTGAATAATAAGATGAGTCAATAAAACTTTATTATTTTTAGTCAGTATTTAGTAACTGGTCTTCGATTTAATGGTCAGTTATGAAGACTGTGGTGAGGAACGAATGGGTCAGTTATGTGACATTCAGTTTTGTTGCAATATTGGTGTCATTAAAATTTAACGAAATTGTTTCCTGTCTTCCACTCATAAGGGAGTTAACAGAAACTCAAAGCCATCGTTTGTTATCCTATGTTATCCTGTTATCCATGTATTTTCATTAACCAGTGAATCAAATAAGAATTTTAATCATAATTAGTATTAAATAAATGAAATGATATATATTAGAACTGACCAAAGACTCACAATTTATATCTCTATAACCCAAAAAAAGTAAATACATTTCTATTGGTAATGAAGAGTCACTAACGTTGAAATTGGGCTTAAATCAGACATACCCAAGCCCTTCGGCTCAGGGGGTGTCCTGAGCTTTTTCAGAAAAAAAATTAGGAGGGGTATAGGGGAGAGTATAACTTGCACCTAAAATGACAAATTTTCGTCTCCGGCACCAATGACTGCTCTAAACAATACTAAATCTACAAAATAAGAAAACATTTGAGTAACTCAAGAGATGACTCCAATGACTTCTCTGTTATCTCCTCCAAGAATATACCGTCACTTAAGAGGGATTTTATTAAATTTATTTTCTATTTCAGTAAAAAAATATTCGCACAAAATATAAACTTAAAGTTAGTTTCAATTCTGAAATCGAGAAACAATTGTAAAATCAATCATTTCGTTCGCTTTGAGTTTCTATTTTATTTATTTACGAGGGAAGGGGAGAGAGAGAGTAAGGAGAGAGGAGAGAGAGAGAGAGAGAGAGAGAGAGAGAGAGAGAGAGAGAGAGAGAGAGAGAGAGAGAGAGAGATTGGAATATCCATCATTTTTTAGATTTCAATATTCCTGTTGTATTTGTCTAGACGACCATGATCATCTTCCCTCCAGAGTAAGCAGATAAAAGTATTGGAAGTTCCTCAACCTATTCACTGATGTTTATACCATGAGATGTTGTTATGAGGAAAAGAGTGACATCTATTGAGAGAAAATCAATATATTTGATTTTGAATAAAGAATCTTGGCAATGTTGGCATTTGGATATCTCAATTATTTTCTAACTTACAAATATAACATGATTTACTTCAAACGGGTTCATCGATTTTAGTTTTTACACTTTGGAAAAGTGATTATTTTTATTTTTAAAGATAGACTTCCGATAATAATTGCAAGGGGTTTGTTGAAAGTTGTTGAAAGTTGTGAACTAGCAATTTTTGAAATGAAATGTCAAACCTATCCATTGATAGACCAAAAGGTGATCGAAAATAAACTTCTGGAAACTTTATAGTAAAAAACACTCCGTTTAATGATAATAAGGCCACAAAAACAATGGAAAAATAGTAATAAAATGAATTTAAGTTTAATTAAATATTAAATTGAATTACAATAAGTGTTAATGGAATGGACAAAGAAAGTGAACAAGACCATTCTGAATAATAATTATAGAGTCTAAATTTTATCAAAAATTCTGTATTTAAATAAAGTGGCAAGATGAGATATTAATAGTCTCGATAATATTCCTTTGATTTGCTTTATTCTTAAGTTATTATCAAAAGTGTGAATAATAAATAAATTAATCAATAATTAAAATATTAAAATTATATTTCCTCATCCATTCATTCATTCATTTATTTATATCTTTAATAACTTGAAAATATCTCAAATAATTTAATAGCAAGTTACTTTTATATGTGGCTCCACTCAATGGATTGTCAGCAACTTAAGGTTGAGCTAATAAGGAGGAGTGATTTCGGGAATATTAGCCAATGATATGTCAGAATATATCAGCGATTATAGAGGTTTGTGAAGAGAGGGAACAAAGTTTGGAACGCAAGCGTCGGTCCATAGAAAAGGCCAAAAGTGTGTGCCTTTTGTGTCACGTGACCCGAAGTGCTTCTTTCGCCTTTTGCTCCGCTACTAAAAACGATCCCTCTCTCTGTCTGTATCTCTCTATCTGTCTATCTTTCTGTCTATTTATCTCTGTATTTAGTGATGGCATCACTTGAATGGCAATACTTTCCGATTATACAAAACTCTTCAAAAGCTTATATAAGTGGTGGGAAACAGTGGTTGACTTCAGTACTGATTCCCACTTTCTTTTATCTCAAGTGTTAATTCTTGAAAAAACAGTCAATAGTTTTATAAGTATTTTTTTGAAAAACTCTTTTAATGACGATTAGGTTAAAGAAGTGAAAAGTCTGTAAGAAGTCATGTATTCCTTTGGAATGACCCCAAACGCTAACATAGAAAACACCAATTCTGTGAACTTTGAGCCAAACTCTAATGTCATCTCATTCTCGAGAAAAAACTTTGCAAAAGAAGACTCAATTGGTTTGAATGGAGTGCCGACAACTCCGGTGCCATATATCGGTTCATCAGCGACTGGTTTGCAAACAATGATAACCCCCTCGGCTCTGGTCTCCAACTGTGAAACACAAATACGTCAAACAAATACGCGTCGAAACCACAATAGAAGCCGAAACGGTTCCAATGCTTGTGTTGTTAATAATGACTGTCCATCAAATGGGAACACTTCAGCGCCAACAACGCATATGACTCGAGAGGAACGGCGCCGAAGACGAAGAGCAACACAGAAGTATAGGTTGGCCCATGCCACCAGAGAGAGGATCAGAGTCGAGGCTTTCAATGTGGCCTTCGCTCAGTTGAGACATCTTTTGCCGACATTACCGCCGGATAAGAAGTTGTCGAAAATAGAGATCCTTCGTCTGGCCATCTGTTACATCGCTTATCTCAACCACGTATTGGACGCATAGCTCTGACAGAAGATCACAAAAAGTTACTCAAAGTTTGAAAATTTCGGTGAAATTTTGACTCTTCTGTAGAATTATTATAAATATAGAGATATATTAAGTTATTATATAAGAGAAACTCAAGTAATGATTCAAAGAAAGCCGACGCGAGTCCAGTGAGTCGTTGATTGGCTTCACTCTATCGGAAACACTTTTCCGAATAATTAGATTGACTTTCATTTGTGTTATAAACCCGTGTTTTAGAGACTAGTCTTACCAACTGTTCCAACATTTCACACAACTTGTGATCTATTTTCAGAGGGATTTATACTCTCAATGAATAAACATCTGGCAAACGAAGGGAAATCCCTATTATCATAATTTAGACCCCTGTGCCCTCATGTCCATCTACTCATACATATATGTGCATAATAGGGAGCAGAGCACAGGACAGCATTTAACTCAATCGAGACAATGATATTAATTATAATAATCAGCAACAGTCTAATGTTACCCCATTTACAGCTCTCATCAGACGGGAAGGGAGGCAATGACTCAATCCACTATCAATTGGTTCGATGGGAGCCACCAAATTAAACTCAAATATATCATCGATGAGTTGAATATATTGAAAAATCATTGAAACGTAATAAACTAGCATGGTAAAAAAGTGAAATTATATTCAGATGTTTATTCATTGAGAGTATTCTGAGTTCTAATTACTGACGACTAGAAAACCAACGAATTGGCCATTAGTTGAGCCAATGGTTGAGCCAATTAACCAAATTATATGAAGCGTAAAGCATCCCATTTATAAGTGACTCACTAACTGTCCAAGACCATATCATCACCATATCTCTGGTTAAATAACTAGGTTTTGTTTTTGGTTCTATATTGGGTCTGCAATATTTAACTTGTTCATTCAATAATATAAATATTTGTCAAGTGTTTTGACAGATTGACATAATGGTGATGTCAGTTATAATTGGAGTCCCTCAATAGCCTGGTCATCAGATTTGTTGGGCACATCCTGAGCGGACACGTGCCGACGTGTGCTGACCTTACGGCAAACTATACATCCATTCCATAGACAAATATTCTGTACTCACAAGAGATTAAACCATAATTTTTTGTTAATACAGAGACACGAGTCATACGATTGTATTTCTAGTCTTTCGGAAAGAGTATTACTTTATTCCGTTTTCTGTTGTTTTTTACTCATTTTAAATAGTTTTTTGAGAAAAAGAAATAAAATAATCGATGGAAACATTGAATCAAATTTATTGCTTTCCATCTTTTCTCATGTAATTGATTGTCATATCAGTTGTTAAGATGAGATCTTTTCATTATTATTGGTTTACAGAATCCAACGATAAGGAAAGGGAGACAGAGTAAGGAGAGAGGAGAGAGAGAGAGAGAGAGAGAGAGAGAGAGAGAGAGAGAGAGAGATGTAGTGACTGTGTAATGGAGTAATCGAGTAAATTCAATTTGAGGAGCAATTCGAGAGGTTGATCCAGGTTTTGGTTTGGCGCAGATGGGACTCTCTCTCGAGACCTGCAATCGATAAAATAGCAGTCGATGTCTAACTATTGAGGGATTTAATGGACTTAGAGGCGGCTCAGCCTATAAAAGACAGCGCTGGCAAGTGGCGCATCCGAAGCGGCTATCAATATGTAAATAGCGGGGGATTAGCAAAAAAGGGAATAACCAAAATACCCCATGACTTCAAAAATTAGAAAAACTCAATCAATTGATAGATCCATAGCTGAGAAAAATAACAATAATTCACTTTTTAAACATAAGTGTAATCTTAAACTATTCTAGTATTGAAACTATAGTAGAGGAGGACATCAGATGATTGTTGCTTTAACTGGATTGCGTAAGAGTTTAGCTTGGTGATGTCTGGTAAATAGCCTAAACGATGATTTTAAAGTCTTTCTAAACAGAAGCACTACTGACACTACTGTGGACTCCACTGTCGGTGTCATAAACAGTAAATCTCTTAGAAAAGCATAACTGATATTAGCATAAAAATAATTTAATTTGCAGTCAGACCAGAGTTGACTCTCCTCTTCTATTATGGTTGAGTAGTGGAGCGTGCGGTTCAATTTGTTCTGAGTCCTCTTTGCAAATACATGATATGCCAATAATAACAAATATAACGTTTGAATGTTTGCCCATCTAATAAATATCCGGATACTTCTGCCGTCGCATCACTTCTTCCACTAATTATAAAATTCAATACTTTTGTCAACTTTTTTGTCGAATCAGATATTGTAGTCATTAGTGAATCGGATCCCAGAATATACATTCATTTTTCATTACTACTCTTCAATTGTTTGCACAGAATAAATGATTATTGAATTATAAAGGATTCAGACAATAGTTTGATGTCTATAACAGCAGCAACACTCCCAACACCAACACTTACAGAAACAGCAGATAATAAACCAAATGGACAGCAAACAGACACAAACAATGATCACAATCAGAATCGGCAGATCTATTATCATATTTGAAGACTAAAATCAGTGTTTCTTTTCATTGCGCGAAATAACATTTAATTCAATGACTCGATTCATAACATTTGAATTCCTATGAATTAAATTTTCTGTTTCATTGAAACTCATGAATAATATTAGAGACGTTCCTCAGATGGGATCGGATTCGAACCCAATCCAAACTTGTTTAGCGTTTACAACCCGTGTAATCGTATACTTTTCAAACTTACCAAGATTATTCTGGTTTCTTTAGTAACATATTTTGATATCAGGTTTAATAATATCATACAATAGATAAGTCACTAATGATAAGGATTCGCTTTATTGCCATTTAAAAACTATTGAAAGCAAAATTTGAGCAAGGTTGAAATTTCCCTTCCAATTCCGAAGGTGTGATTGGGATGTGAGCCAACTCTGATCTGAAATTCATATTTAATGACAAATGAGTTGCCGAAGAGATACTTATTTATTCCATATCTGAAACACCGATAACTTTCTTATTATAATATTCTTCAGAAAATTAAATCAAATATTGAAAGAGAAGAGAGAATCCGAGAAAAGTATTATTTTTTTGTTTCTTCACAACTTATTTGAAACTTAGAGAAAACATTTGAAATTAATTTTGATCTCTAAAGAGAAGAAATTTTCTTTTACTTAGTCATCGATTAATTGGATTTCGTGTCACAAAAATGTGTTGAAAGCATTGGAATTATCAACGATTTAATCAATTTTGTTAAATCATTCGATGACTTCGACGAATATTAAGTGAATTTTGAACACAAAAACTCGATATTATTGAATATTTTGGGGAAAATGAACACTGCTCATTTGAAAAAGGAACAAGTTAAATATATTTTTGATTAATACCCCTTCAAAATATCCAAAATATTTAAATATTCGAAACAAAATATAGTGTTAGTGGAAAGACGTCTATATTGTATTCAGGTATGCACAAGGGGGGGCCTTTTGATTTGGCCCCC
>JAQGBD010002223.1:0-10941 GCA_034698165.1 Punctoribates punctum
CCCCCTCCTAGACCAGAGCTCGAATCGGCCTCCCCCTACGGCCCCCCCTAGGGTCTCGGACCTCGCCCATGCCTGATATAAAAATATCTATATTTGTGATTCATAAACGCTATAAACCAGACATCGCCAAGGGGGGGTATAGCCCGGAATAACCCCCCTGAGGCCGAAAATTTGGGAAATACCCCCCCCCTGAGATTTTGTCGGCGAAGTTGTCACTGGAGAAAAATTCCAACCCCTCTAGGATTTTGGCCAAAATTTTCCCCAAATCCACCCCCCTTTCCCCCTGTCGGCGAGGAGCTTGATAACCTCTGGTTTAGAGACAACGATAATCTTCTTAAGTTCAATTCTTGTGTTATCCCTGGGTATGGTCTCTTATCTATGGTGCCTATAAATTAACCGGATTTAGCCAAAAATGGCCGAAACTTGCCCCTACACAACAGCGAAATATTTTCTGTCCCCCTGAGTCATGGTCTGTTCTCATCACTCGATATGTTTTTCGTTTTAAAGTAATTAAGAGAGCTAGCTCATTAGAAAATAGTCTGATATAAATTTATTTATTTAATAAATGGCTAATTAGTTGCTATTATTGCGTTTAAAACACTATTTTTATGTCTTTAGAGTTCAATATTTGGTTAATTTAACGGAAGCTTTGAATAAATAAAGAAAATAAAATGACATTAAGTCATGTCTTCACTGTTTCAGCATTTCTTTGCGCAACAGAAGTGTCTGATCTGTATTGTATACCATCGATCGATTTGAATTTTTTGCTCCCTTTTCCAAAAAAGATCAACAAATTCCAAAACTGCTTAGCTCGAACAGGTTGAGAATGAGCTGGCACATTTAAGCAATTTAGCCAACTATTTTCATATTTTGGAGTTTACTGAAGTCATTCCAATTTATTTTTCACTGGGAATGGCTACAAAATTTTCGAAGCAGTTCTTTTTCGAAACAGCCGGTGGGTGTAATCCAGTGAACTTTGTCCATCAAAATTAAGACTCAATGACCAAGAATATTTATAAATTTTAATGGCTATAAAGAATAATCGATATTTTCCTCGATAACATTTTTTTTATTACCAGAGAATAATTGATTGCTTCGGCGACTCGTCAAACAATTCGTAATCGTGTAGTTCAACTAGATGATTTATACTGATGGTAATATATTAAAAAGGATGCATTTGTTTAGAAATCGATTTCATCTTTTTAAAAACACATAGTTATTAATATATTAGAAACTTCTTTAAGTTATTTGAGTTATTTGAGTAAGGTCATTGGATAATCTCGACCACTCTTTCACAATAAAGCGCTGCAAGATTGTGATAAAATAAAAAAATAAAAATTAATGTGCCTTGGTTTAATTGTGAGCATTTTGATTACTTACTGTACATTCACTTGACTCTTAACTTAACATAATTTCAATATATTTGTCATTCAAACTATTTTTGTGAATTAGTTTTGTTTGTAATCTGTTTTCTCATTTCATTTGAAAAATTGAGTCTTTTTTGTAGAAAATATAAAAATGAAATTAATATTTGAGAAACAAAACAATGGATTTGATTTAAGTCGAAACTAAGCCAGGAATCAAAGCAAACATTTTATGAAATGAACTGCGACTTCACAAAAGACTAATTTATATTATAATACATTAATTCTGTTTTCCTAACGAAAGGAGACTTTTTTACGAAAAACGATTATTATTTTGAATCCAAAAGAAAAATAGTTAAAATCGATTTCAATTAATTATAATAACATATAATTTATGATCTGATTTATTGTATATTTATTTTGAAAGAATACTAATTATTAAAGCTTTGCAGAGAAGAGTCATTAGAGGCACCAAAAGAGGGCTTAGTTTCAATTCAATAAATTAATCAAATTTTTATTTATTATTTTGTTCAATAAAATAACAAACGCTTTGAAATCATTTAAATTAAATCTCAAATGTTTTCTGTTCCTCAGAATTAAGATAACTGTGAAGTAAACAGTGATGTCCAAGAGGGGGTATAACCAAAATATACCCTAATTTTTTTTGTCGGCCGACTTTGCTAGAAAGCCTGATTTTTTGTGTGTATTCCTTCTCCCTCTAACCGTGATTACCTTGGCCATTATTAGGAAAGTAAATAACTGTTTTTTTCTGTTTTAGTTTCAGTGCTAAAGAGAGTCGTTTCTACACATTTTTTACGTCAGTCATACGAAACGGCAATTCTTTGCTTTCCTTTTGCATCCTTTTAATAGTGAACTCAGAATTCATTGTTCATAGAAATTGAAGTCTTGTTTTCCACATCAACTCAAAGAACATAATCAAAAACATCTGTTTTTTAATTTCATTAGACGAGAATGAAAAATATGAAAATCTATTTTAGACTTTTTTCCTTTCAATTCTCAACAAATATAAAAATTTGCGAATCGAATGGATGGGGGCACCCGTTTGGGCACCCGTGGGGTCGGTCAATGTGGGTCACTATCCATGTCATTAAACATCAATATAAGTAAAACAAAAGTAATCTTTCATAATCTTCTAAATGAATGGTAACTTTTATTTTAAATTAATATAATTTAAGTCACGTGTAGTTAACAAATATATTTGAATTTGTGATCAGCAGAAAAACACCAATTTTTAAATATATACCAATAATTTAGATAAATAGCATTCATTACATTACATACATTATTTCTTCATTTTATTCGAGTCTATTATATTCTTGGGTTTTCATTCAGCTATAAGTTACCTTGTTAAAGTTAAGATGCCAATTCTTTATGTTTGTGTGTGAGGGTCCTTTTATATTTCCTTGCTCTTTACAGACAACAATCTTTCACTAAAGGTGAGCCCATCTTTTTACGCATTTGCACCAAATATGAACTTGTGACAAGTTGTGAGGGTGCAAATAGACTTGGCAATGGAGTTTTAACAATGGAGTGGTCAAAATTTTAACATTATTGCCATTCCAAAGCTCAAAACAATATACTCCTATTTCCCCTCCCCGTTGAACTCTAGGGTCTTCGACTAGATTTATTCGTCTAGGGGTCTAGGTTTATTACTGAAGGGCAAAAGCCAACCATGTGTTCTATACAACCATGTGTTACAATTAGGTGAGCATAAGAAAATTGATTCTTCGCATATCTTCTTTATTTGGAGATAATAATAGCAAAAGTTGGCATCAATTGAAATACTGTACTTTTGTTAACCAGAAATGAAAGGAACACATGAGTCATGAAATAAATGAAAACTCCTTAATATCGAAACAATTATTTTGTAATGAAATTCATTTTCAATAAAATTTTATTATTAGATCAATAAATCAATCAATTTGTAAATGTTTTCAAAGGTCTATATATTTTTAGCTCACTTTAAGTACATCAAAGAGGAGTCACTTCTCTTGTTTACCAAATAAATAGCCAGAAAAGGAGATTAATCTTTGAGTCCGTCCATATCATTAAATGGATCCCAAATCTTATCGTTTCGAGCAATTTGTGGTGAAAAAAGAGTATTTGGTTTCTAAAATTTTATAAAACTGACCAAAACTGACAGATGAAGCTCTCAAGGATTTACAGTACAAGGTACATTCTTAGTTACATTGTTCTAAGACAGAATCCAAGTTCATCGATTTTTAGGAATTCATTGTACCTTTCTCATCCTTTAGTTTTGAATATTTTTAACTATAGAGTGGGTCCTCTTGTAAGCCCTGATTTAAAGTAAAAAATTTGTTGAAAGTGATTGAATATAAGGAAATCTCTCTCTCTCTCTCTCTCTCTCTCTCTCTCTCTCTCTCTCTCTCTCTCACTCTCTCTCTCTCTCTCTCTCTCTCTCCAAAGTTGGGAAAAGGAATTACTTGAAGTGAAAACAAAAATCGAGAGAATAGTTATCTGAGTTATTGGTTAAGAAAACATTCAAATTATACGTTATTTTCAATTTAATAATTTAAACAAATGTTTGTCGTCTTATATGGCCATCAGTTGAACTCCGGATAAAATATTTTCATTTAAACCATGAATTATTAAACAAGTAATTAAAATTTAATCCCAATTCCTGAATATATAAGACTGTATGCAAACGAACATAAATATTAGCTAACACCTCACTGACCCATCAAACCTATCAAAAGTATTGCTCATTTCAATTGAAAACAAGGGATTCGGTTGAATGAGAGAAATGAGTGTATGAGCTATCACTGATAACTTATCCTGATAAGTTATCAGTATCTTTTAAAGTGGGTAATTCTTCCTTACTTTAGTTTGGACAACCAATAAATGGTCCATATCATCAAAATTGGTCATACCCTTTGACAAACTTGCTTAAGAAGAACTATCGAGGAATTTCTTCCCTGAGTGGAGATCGGCTACATTTTTGGACTGAACTTCTCTAATGAGAAACTATTCCAAAATCTAATCGCGATATACATTATAACAAAATTAAAAATTGAAATTTTGATTTGAAAATCTTAATTAAAGGACAACCTTCTGGGAGTGTACACAAATTTATGAAGAATTTACCACAGATTGCTAAAATAAGCAAGGGAAATGCGCTTTTAAATAAGCAAATGCAAAGACAACACAATTAGTGAGTTTGAGATAACTTTTGCTTTGCATTCAGGAAATTAATAATTCAAAACATTAGACGAATTGTTAGTCTTATCTGAGGAGAAAGATTAGCTAGCTAAGCTGTGATTAACAAACTTGCATACAAAATGGATTTGACGTTATTTAATAACGAGTTTAATGTTGGCTTGTTTGACCTAGATCCAATTAAATCAATTCCTAATGGGCCCCAAAGTCATCTTAAAATGAGAAGAATCTAAGATCTTAATCGTTGGGTCGGAATTGGTTTCATAAAATAGTCATTGATTTCACCTAAATTCTCCTTGATAGAATTGATAAACAGAACTGTGATTTCTCGAAATTTGTCCTGGTGTTACACTTTTATTGCCATCATAGCCATCAACTTATTATTCAGCTTGTGCTCATAACAACAGTGTGAATGAACTAGCAAATTGAGTATATTCTTTATTAAAATAACCTAATTTTGTATAAAGATATTGAATTCGGACAATATTTAGAATAATTTAAATTTAGTGAAATGTAGTGACAGTATTAGACCTTATTATTGAATATATCGCTTGAGGGTTATCTTGAAGAACGTTTGCATTGAGTTCTCGACTTATTTTGTCGTTTATTTCCAATATATCGTCAAAAAAGCTAAAAATAAGTATAAATTCTTTATAAGATTGGATTAAAATTTGAAGAAAAACTATAACATTATATGAAGGAAATGGTAAATAGCAGTAGTAATAAGGCTTCTGCTGGGAGTCTATGAGTCTCTGCCAAAACTTAAAAATCCATTACTTGTTTGAATGTCAATTGAAAAGTACTAATATTTTAAGAGTAAAACAGCCGATGAATTATTCATTAAAATCAACTCTTTGAAAAAAGTTTCAATTTGAACCAAGATTTTCAAATATTTCAATCGATTCATTTTATTTTTATTATGTGTTTGACAAAAATGTTACTCAAAATACAGAATAAATGCAATTTTTATTTTGTTGCACATATTCTGAGAGATAAGACATGTTTTGTTTGTCCTTAATATCACTTAATATCACTTATTGTTGGCTCAAAAGTGGAAAATCAGGAACATTCAAAAGTTGGTGCAATCTGACCTCGATATAATAACTTGGTCATACTATTAATTCAGTTTTCCCTTCGGACAACAATTTGTTAAATTCTAGATTTCAAAAGTGATAACAAACAAATAATAATAATAAGTCCATTGAAAATTATTTGACCATGTTCAAACAGAATTTATTGAATGTTATCTAAAATCAAGAGACGATGAGAATGATATTCGGTCCCGATTTTGGTGATTAGGATAACGTAAAAGTTTTTGTACTAATATTTTATGAAAATCGTAAACAATAAATAAATTAATTATTTGAAGAAATTTTATCCAAAAGACAAAAGATTTTGTGGAAAACGAACAGAATTTTAATCGATATTTGTTTTGGTTTGGATTCAATTAAATTATATCAAACTATCGGCTAATAAGTGAAACAAAAAACGAGTTTAAATTCTTTCTTATTCTTAAACATATTTAATGAAATGCAAACTAATAAAACATTTGGATTAAAAACAGGCACTCAAATAGAGTAGTGATCTTGCTCAGTTGAAGATTGCTTATATCGGAATTGTTGAGTCTTAGTGTAGAGAATAAGTGATGGGATAATAGATTAATGTATAGTTTGATGTTTGTTGCAATGTTAGTGAAGTGACGACCTGTTGCTCCCAAATAAAAGCTATACCTAATAATAAATGGTTAATGCAATGCTATGTAACGAAATGTCCTTTTGCTGTGCCTTTCCTATGGCTTTGACTGCGCATTGAGATCAGCGCAACCAACAGCAAAATGCATTGGATGTCGTGTGCGGTAAATAGCGATTCCTATCACATCATGCTTTTAGTATATGTTGAGTTCAGGCTTTACTCGAGCACCCGATCCTTATAACTTAAAATCGCAACTTTTGTGGGAACATAGACTCAAAATAATAATAATATTACTATAAATTAAAAGTGACGGACGTCTGAAACTACAATCGATTGATCTTTAACTTAATGATAATATCAGTGAGACTTTGGTGAAGAGAAACAACCTTTGATCAGAAGTCACAACAAAACAACAAATACTTTCCATTCAGAGGTAAGCGATGTCTCGATTCACAATTCCTTTTGGATTTACTCACATTTCTATCAGATTTAAGAACATATAATAGTCTCATAAATCTCTAAAAACAAGATATTATTTTGGAATTTCATTCATAATTTATTCGTTTATTCTTCAAATTATCTCAAAACAAATTCTTTAAATTTATTGCATTTTCGCCAAATCTCTAAACTTTAGTCGAAGTGTAAAACATAAGAATTAACGGAACTCTCATTAAACACAATTAATGAATATTTGAGTCAAATCTAATTCGATTTTTTGGACCCAATTATTGGAAACGTTATGCGGAAAATACACTTAAAACAAGTTTTTGAAAAAAATTCATTTCTCAGTCAAAGCCAACATCTTTTCTAACTTTTATTAAATCAATTAGAGAGTGAAGGGAAGGGAGTATTGATTGAACCAAACACTTGTTTTCACTGAAAACGATTTTCACACAGAATTTTATTCACTGAATATTCAAAATTAAAAAAGATTTTCATTCATTTGTTTAATCATTCAATCCTTATATCAAAGGCGAGTATAATAAGACATTTCTTTTCAGATGTAATATAAAGTAAAAAATGTGAAGTTTATGATTCTGGTCATGTAGTGAATGTAGTGATAGTGATGTAGGGATAGTGATGTAGGGATGAGCCAATGAGCCATTGCTCACTATTAGCTAATATATGGCATCACATCTGATATTTTTATTGCTTTTTACTGTTATATCTGATGTATTCAAAGCATATTTGAAGACCTGTTGTAATTCACTTCCAAACGGAATTAAAAAATAACTTTTTCTCTGTCGAGGATTAGGTCAAGGCTTGAACTCTGTTCTTCAGATATGTATTTGTCTTTTATAAATCAATCAAATTTGTTATCAGCACCGCATGAGAATCAGACCTTGTGTTACACAGAATTGCAATTTATTCAGATTGTTCTTCATATCACTTATGGATCATATTTTCAAACTTCGAATATCACTTATTTGCCAAAAATTGAAATTTTATTAAAGAATTTTAAATAAAGTATAAAAAAAATATTTAATTCGAGAAAAACTGGTATCTCTTATCTCTTGGAGACAGTGAATATCCCGAAGCGATTGGCACAACATATCAGTTAATACTTTGAGTTACCGAGCATTTCCAATAAACTGAAGGCTCGGTTTTGCCAGTTTTTATTATGAATGAGCCGCCAGTCAGGCCCTGACTGACTAACACTTATAATCCTTTAACTAATGTAGTGCTCAAAAGAAAGTTCAAAATTGACCGAAATTATAGTTTAAATCGATTAATGAAACAAAACTGAGCGAAACTCTACTCAATTAGGGCTCAAAATTTGTTTCACCAGAAAATTGCTCTTTGAAAACATGAAACAAAACAAATCTAATTAAAACCAGTCTTTCACTCATTTTTTATGCAAACTCTAAGCGCTATAAACTCTATAAACTCTTATTAAGCGATCCGACAATTCCTTCAAAGTTTAGAAAAACAGTTAAGAAGAGAATGTTTTTCAAAAATATTAAGTCCAATATTTTTACACATTTTTCAGACTTTTAAGAAATGAATACAAAAGGAGTCTATTTAGGAGCCAATAATCAATGAATACAATGTAATTCTTTTCTCAAAATATACATCACTTCAAAAGATTTCTCTCAAAGAAGTGATTAAATGAAAGAATTGATTGAATTTCAACTCATTGTCTAATTATTAAAATTTAAATTTTCGGACTAACTATAGATTAGTATTTGATTTGTGGTCATTATTATATCGAAGAATTGATTTTTTAACTCATTTTTGTATTTGTTTGTTGTGAAGGATATTCATAAGTGAGGAGTCGTTATGTTTTCAGTGATAACATAATAGAAACGAAACCAAAAGATTCGAGTGAATCGTATTAATATTTCTTAATTCAAAGCCCAGAGATTTTTCATATCACACATATATGTGTTTATACAGTCATAAAGTGTTGAGAATAGTCTGAAATTATGTTGTATTTCAAAAATGGCTCAATATTTACATATTTATAAAATACATGAATATCTGATGAGAGTCTATGCTCCGCATAATTATTTCCAGTTCTCTATGAGATGTTTAGCCGAAACACTCAAAACCGTCTCAAAAGCAAAGTTTGCAATTAATTCAATTTTTTGGCACCGAATCAATTTTGAAAATCGAGACCATTTGCCGTTTAGTCCTTACTTAACACTAATTTCAAGTTATTTGATATAAATTTCAACTTTCGATTCTTTTTTATCAAATTTTGTGATTAAAAAGTTTTCTCAAAAGATTTGCTTAAAACCCAATCCATTCACATGTATTAGATTTGAAGGTTGACTAGATCATTCTGTTTCTTTTATTTTTATCTCATTTTAAAGCTCAAAATAATTAAGTCTTATTAAAGCTTAAAATGGCTTTTAGTAGAGTTTCTTTGTTTTAATCAATAGTTTAGATTCAATTCAATTAAACGTCTTTTTAATTATTGAATATAAATGAAAGAAAGGGAGAGAATGTCAGTCAGGAGTGACATATCAATGAGTTTTCATTGCAATAATCAATAAATAATTGTCCACTTATTTAGTAATGAACATCAATTGGGAACTTGTTGCACATCTCGAGTCACAGCCATACCATACCCTACTAGAGCCACATCAGACCGCTATCACTGATATCAGATCTCAGTTGATGTCTATTTATCCTCATCACTAATGATTTATATACTGATTATCCTGAATATATGTATTGATATAAATAGATATCCTTAAACCGTTTTGGTCTTTCCTCCGCTAATAATAATTTATTACTTGAATAATGAATATTCTGTTCTTTCGTTTTAATAAAACAATTGCTGTTTTCATAATTCATAGCAATTGAAAACACCTGTTGTTGTGAGGCATTGATTGTAATCAGTTATAACACTATCGCCTAAACATTAGTATATTTACTCATCTAATGATCGAATCTATGAAAACCCCATTTCATCTTAACATCACTTTTATAGAATGTTTTATAGAAAATGATTCATTCAAATAAATAGCCCAACAATTGTATTCTCAACCAAACAATCTATTGCTTCGAATTTCATGTAAGTGCCAAAAATGTCTGAGAATGCCTTCATTTAAAAAAATAAATGAATGGTTAAATAGTAAGACAAAATAATTTGTATGAAGTGTACTTGCTCCCTTGAGATTTCTCATAATTTGAGAAATACATTATTAAAGAGTGTTTAGTCTCGACTCTGATCATCATTTATACTCAGTTTCTTCTGAACATTAATTAAAAATTAACAAAACGTTTCTCTAATTCCATTTTCTCTCTCTCTCTCTCTCTCTCTCTCTCTCTCTCTCTCTCTCTCTCTCTCTCTCTCTCATTTGATAGAATGTTAACAAAATGGTATGTGATAAATGCTCCATAGAATTTTTACCCGCCTGAGAAATTTTTTTGTAGGAGTAGCACCCTGGTTCAAAGTGCTTGGGCATCACTTGTTTTAACCAGGAATAAATTTATTGTTGCTTTAAATGGCAATCGCAAGAAATGATCCCTCTTATTGTCATTTCTTATTTAATCAATGTTTGAGATGTGAAGAGGGATTCAAATTTGAATTCTGTTTGTTGTGTAATAAGCTTTTTGCTTGATTTCAATTCGAGTGAATATTAGATTTGTGTTACATTTGACGGACTTTTGTTTGACTTTATTATTGAATATTTGATTCGAAAATACATTTGAATTGCGAAACAAAATACTGTTTTATTTCAGGCATTTTTGGAAACATTTTCAGGGCTTAAATGAGCAAAAATTAATTGATTGACAATTTAATTGAGCGTTTAATTGACACCTGATTATTGTTTTCATAGTTGAAATACGTTTGATTAAATGAGAGTAGCATGCTCATATGCTCGAATGCACGGCTAAGCCCAACAATTGTGTAGTCAATAAACACTTTATATGATAATCATATCGTTTGACGCAATTCCTAATATTTTTCTCTATTTTAGTGATTGTTTGGATTAAATTACAATTTAATCGATAAAAGCATTTATAAATCGTTTATTATCTCTCACTTTATTAAAGACTAAATATTTAATTATTTGAATTGTATTCAAATTAAATCATAGATTACTTTCAAATAATTAAAAGCTTTATATCATAAAAACAAAATTAAATTCAGCGAACAGACCGCCCAATGACCGAAATATTCATTAAAACAAAACCATTTCATTCATTGACATGTGCATGGTAGACAAACACT
>JAQGBD010002224.1:0-10937 GCA_034698165.1 Punctoribates punctum
GACAGATCCGAAGTCTTAGACCGATAGGATTCACCGTTAAAAAGTGTTTATCGACTATTTCTGAGATCTCTGGTTATTACTCTCTTCCCTCTCAACCCTCTCCACAGATATTTTCAAAACCACAACTAAACGAGTAATACATTGATTTATAATTTAATCTCAAAAAATACCCTGCTTATGGAAGGACGGTTTTCCCATAAAATCATCGGAAAATCAATTTCAAAGTCAAGGAATCAGATTTTTATTCATTATTTTTCGATGTTGTGAACGGAATATATGAGGGAATGCCTGCTATCGAGTCAGGTATGTAAGGAATGTCAGCTCTCATTCTGTTCGTTGCTTTAAATGTCAGATTCATTACAGAACTGATTATTCTGAGCCATCACTGGCTTTGAGTGCTTTTAATTGAATATTTGATTACAAGAATCCAAAAGTCATATCAATCTTAAGCCAAGACATAGACTGAGTAAACAGTCTTTACGTCTAATTACGAGAATATTTATTGAATGCCTGTTCCTCTCTATGTCTGTCCCTTAATTGCGGCGCAACTTTTAGAAAGCAATCAAAACATGTATTCCTTTGAGGAGTGGAAACATCCGACGAATGCTGTCATAAGTAAACCACTTTCCGGTCCTTCAGTTCAAAGGTTTTCATATAAATCACTAATAATTCATAGATTTATATATTATATGATCTATAAATTGAACTCATATTAGACAAGAGCATTGAATATTAATTTTTTCTGAATGAGCATGCTAATATACTTGCAGAATGCAAATCAAATTAGAAAATATTCATGATAAAAGCTATAGATTGCTTGAGCCTTAATGATCCAGGTCATGAGGAAGTCCTATTTATTCAATTATGAATGTAACCTAGCAACAAATTATGATTGGAAAAGTTTCAGAAAATGTCAAGGGATAGATAATAAACATTTATTTATCAGCTATTCAGTAAGATTTGAATAATGATCTAGAGCATTTACACTAATGTTCACCACGTGTAATAAAAAACTTTATCATGGTCATTAGTCGGGAGCAAAAACCAATAAAAAGTCAATAGTTTGAAAGTTATTCTGTGCTCATTAGTTATTCAGTGAATTTCCATTGTAACATTTTTAACATAATTCAATCTCGCAAAAATCGAACTAATTTCCTTTGATTGGTTTATTTTGAGCTTGCTCTTCTGTGAGTTATTCAAGAATTGCAGATATTGGACATCACTGATGATAAGTGAAGTGAAAAACACTAGAAATTGATTTTTGGCGACACAAGTGTTGCATAAGTTTTTATGAAAATTGTTTTTATCGAAAGTGAAAAATATATCCAAAAAAGTATAGAAAGAGACGAAAAATAACGAAAATCTTTTGTCGGATAAGTTTTTGTTTTTATTCTAAAGTATTTCAATACTTTTTTCGCTGAATCGGCACTTGATTTGAGTTAAGGAAAGGCATACACTTATAGTCTTTTTGAAATGAAATTCATGCTTGATCATTTTCTGAAATTTTCACTTTAACTTGCACATTTCAAAGCAGTTCATTTGATTTTGAAAAATAACCAATTTTCGAAAGGGGAATTGACCGAAATATAATATAGCACTAAGACAATTATATCTAAACTTGATTGTTGTCAAAATTACAGCCTATCAAGCTTAATTATCAAGCAACAATCTAACCTTTTAAAAATAACAAGTGTTTTAATTGAATTAAATTATCTTTAAATTGCTTTTTATTTGATTGTAGAACACATTCCCGAGCAGAATGACCAGGTTTAATGACATTGTTACAATTACTGACTGATTAACAATAGGAAATTCATCAAATCAAAAAATGATCATGGTAATCGGAAAACGCATCGAATAAATCATCTAAAAAGATCTAAATTTTTATCTTTTCAAAAATAAATCTTCACGATAATGATCTGGAACAAATCACTAGAGACGTGATCACTCTCTTCCCATAAGTCAGTCGAATGACAAACTGTCTGAATATCCGTTCCATTCGTTAGGCAGAGCTCTGTCTCCAAAAATGACATTTCGTTTAATGAGTTTATCTGGAAATCAAAGTTTTAATTAAATTACAAATCAATTCAATTCTTGTTTTTGTCTCCAAAACAAAAACCCATTGTTTCCGAATACAATACTTTTCAAAGTCTGAGCAGAAATTTAATTAAATAGTTAACAAGAGCTTTAATTCCGTTCCCCTGGGATTCGGTTCAATATGAAACTCCAGTAAATGCTACTTGAATTCAACAAGGTCAAATAAAATCAACTGATTTATTTGTATAGAATGTTAATATTCGTGGAAATATTGCTAAAAATATTTGCATATTCCCTGAAAATAAGTGTTTTTAATTTGAATCAAGTAAGTTTTTCTATTAAAATTCCAAACAAAAGCGAATTTTAATTAAGAGTATTCTCAGAAACCTTTCTGACGGATAAGAAAAATACTTAATTTATTCCGGAATTCAATTTTGTTCTCCAATTCAGTCGATTCTTATATACTTGGAATTTCAATCACATCAATGAAAAAGAGAAGGAAAGCCATAGAATATAGTCAGCCATTGAGTAGATTAGTTATTCTGTGCCCAAACTGATGGCTCAATGACTTATTCATTATTGATTGGCATAAAGTCTAACGAAAAGAGTTTTTATTTATTGTCGATATGCCAGAGCTCTGCACAGGAATAATGTTTTTCTTTATTGAGAATAACCTCTCATTTCGAAGGCCTCTTATATTAATCTGGGATGACCAAGGTCACAAAAACTAAATAATTTACATTTACACTGTAATATTATCAATTGATAAATTACCAACTTTAGTTTTCAAATGATTATTTAAAATTTAGCTAGCTGTAATTTATATCAATTTTTCGTCAAATTTTTGAATTTTGTTTTCAAGTTTATCACCTGGATTATATATTTTGCCTTCTTCTTTACATTTTTTATATTAGCTAACATGTACAAAATAAAGCATGGTAATTCAAAAGTTAAGTATAGTACTTACGAATAAAAATTAAGCCAAAGTTTGTAATTACATAATAAATAAGCAAGCTGTAAATTTTATTATTCAATAAATAATTGTTCTATGCATTTTCAATATAATTGTGGTGCAATCAATTGCAAGAAGTTTTTTGTGGTGTATTTTCTTAATTAACTTGATATTAAAATAATTCATTCCAAAGGAAATCTTTAAAATTAATCATGAGCAAATAAAATTTCTATTAATTTGATGAATAGTATTCGCTATAATTGTTTAGCTTAAATACCAAGAACCAGCACTTAATACGTTTCAAATTCAATTTAATTTCAATTCAAAAACTATTAACTTTTTCATCAAATATTAAGTTTCAAACAATTTAATCAAAATTTCATTTATTTTATTATTTGAAAAATTGATTTCAAACAACAAATCATTTTATATCAGAAAAGAAATTATAATAACTTTTCTTCTCTGAAATCATTCGACAAATTTGAATGAATTCATGTGAAATATAAAGCATATTATCAGTGATGGCCAGTGAGGGGGAAAAAGCCCCCTAAAAATTAACACCTAATTGAATAAATCTGATTAACTATATTCTCATAGAACAAATTCCATTATCGAATTTGCATTTTTTGTTGCTCATAGTGGTAATTAATCTCTATTAGAAGACCTTGCTCATCTCCAGATAAACTACTGATTGAATATCCCTGAATATTTTGAGTTTAACATTAGTCTGTATTCAAATTTATTCCAATGAAATGAATTTTCTTCAAAGTACTCCTCACACCTCTCACTCCGTCCCCTTCTGTCCGCTCCCCTATTCTGTTCTCAAAGAGCAAACGATGCGTTAAATGCATTGATTTCTTATTTCATTTTCAAACTTATCTTTTAAACGAAACGCACGAATAGTTTTCACTTATATTCTACGGAAAACATAAAATGGGTCTCAAAGTCAAGAAAAAAAAATCAAATTTTCTATTCATTGCTTTTCTATCTGACAATCAAAATATATGAGTGACTGTTCACCGCTCAGGTATGTCAGGAATGTCGGCCCTATTCTGTGTCTAAACGTCAGTTTCATTACTAAAATCAAAGCTCTCAGCCATCACTTGTTTGAGTGATTTTATGTTATTTCATCTTGTTAACATTTAAACAACTGTCAGTAAGATCAATAAATCATCAAAAGTTAACTTGAACAAAATATTAAGAAAATTGGCAGACCTTAATTATTACTTTTCACCCGTTACATGATTTAAGCATGGCATATCTTAATGAATTGGAATTTTTTCCATCACTTGAATGAATGTTAGTAATTTATATGATCTTGTCAACTTTGAGAAACTGTATTTTAATTGCATAAGTAATAAATAATTATTCTATTCAATAGGTTTTTGATATTTGGTTCGGTATTTATTGGTGTTTATTTTTAGTATGATTCCGCTGAATTAGCTTGGAGAAAAAGGCTTGCTAATCTTAATGACAGAGATCTCAATGAAAGTTTTAAAATTTTCTCAGGACAGAGGGTTTTTGGTCTAA
Source organism: Punctoribates punctum (assembly GCA_034698165.1). Classification (NCBI taxonomy): domain Eukaryota; kingdom Metazoa; phylum Arthropoda; class Arachnida; order Sarcoptiformes; family Punctoribatidae; genus Punctoribates; species Punctoribates punctum. The sequence goes on from JAQGBD010002224.1 coordinate 4,520, forward strand.
ACTTCCCTTCCCCGTGATTAGAGAATTAATTCAAAGAACAGCAAAGAAGGTGCTAGTCAAGATAAACCCTCTATCTGGAGAAATGGTAAATTTTGAATAAGCAATTTATTAATTGAGATCGTTTAAGCATGCACATTTTGAAGTAATCGAATACCGATATCTCTGTGAAAGGCGTAAAAAATTTGTGCCAAATGTCGCCAAAAGTAAAACTCTTTGCGAGCCTTCAGTCAAATAATTAGTTTAATATTAACTCAATTGTTAACTAATTATTATCGCATCAAAAGAGACGATAATTAAATGAAAGATAAAACTGTTCTAAACTTTTATTTTAAATGTTCTTGTTCAATTAAATTGTTTAAAGCTTTTATTTCAGACATTTCATCAAGTAATTGATATTTCGCAATTATTATCTAGATAAAGCATAAAAGATTTAGCATGCTAATTACTTATCAAATCAATCAAGGATATTTCTTCATAAGTTTACATAAAGAACAAAATTTTTCATCAAGATAAAAACTTTAATCATATTCAATTATTCCAATTTAGTATTTACGATGAACTATGTTTTAAAACGATCAAGTACACTTATTAAACTGTAATTTAATTCTAAAATTAATCTGAATATAACATTGAAACTCAAATAATCAGTTGGATTTTGAAAAATGAGTGTTTTTTTTCTAGCTAGTTTAATTTTAATAACTTAATTTGTGCAAGGTAATCCCAAAGATTTTCCACTCATTTTTCAAATTTATAATAACCCAGATTATAATTACTTTTCTAATCCTCATCAATATGGTAACTAGGCAATATAACAAGAAAGGTATGCATGTTGTCATGCAAAAATTAATTATCCATATTGTTGTCAGATAGAACAATGATCTAAATTAATACCAAGCTCAAACTAATCCAAGACTTGGTGTTTATATTTGAATTAATTTGTTTATCTCACGTGAGTTGAAGTTTATGTCAATCAATATCTGTCGGCGCAAACTCTCCCCGATTATAGCTATCGTCTCTGTTTATAAAATTCATTCTGTGCTGAAGTGGAGACGAGTAGAGAGGCCTCAAAAATCTATTGACTCGTGAATTGATAGGACATACCTAATGTTTATGGCTGTGCTCTCCGTTAAGTAACGGAGTTATTGTTTTGAGGAATTTATTCCATAATTATTGTAAACATTTGTATAAAAACAATGAAATTATATAAACTTAATCATTATATCAAATATAAACTTTATTAAATTTTACCAAGAGCAAATTGTTTGCATTCTTGACAAATATTTTGTTTTCATTCATTCTATGCTTTCGGTCTTTTCTCGAATAGAATGTCAAATATTGTTATTATTGTATTCATCCAACATTTCCTCATCTTTTAAAAGTCAAGATTTTGAATCTTGCAATTCATTGATTACGAAATACTGAGTTCTTGAAGAAAAACTTTGACTAATAGTTGAAAAGAAGTGAAAATTGATTTCTTTTGTGACACAAGTGTTGCATAAGTTTTGTTGAAGAGAATTGTTTTTCACAAAAGAGACCGAAATATATGAATATTTTATCTAAAAAAAGAAGAAAATTACGAAAACTCTTCGCAAATCAATTGTTTGTTTTGAAAATATTCCGGAATTTTATTGAAATTTTCAAAAATATTCTCAATTTGTATCAAATAAACGAAGTTTGACGTCGTTATAAACCTGGTCTTTGAAACACAGCTGATTATTCTCAAAGTCGGGTAAGTTTTCCAAAACACTGTCTATGTTTGAGGAATTCCTATATAAATGGACAATATTTTGCTTAATTTGCAAGATTATGAATGAAAACAGAATTCAAATAAATGTTTATTCAAAGCAAACTTTGGTTTTAAGTGTTATATAAAAGTCGTCTAAAATTAATTGATTCACAAATCAAACCAAATGTTTATTTGTGTTAAAAGTCTATAAACTGTAAAAGTTATCGTGAATTTACTCTTTGCTAGTTTAAAATTATTTTCAAAGCGTGAATGGTTATGTAATAGCATTTTATTCTCAACTTGCTTGGTGAAAAATTGAACTTGAAAAAAATTGCAAAGAAAGTGAGTGAAGCCGGGTATTCGATTTTTTACCACGATAACTTATTCTGCTAATTCAAAAACATGTATTGATCTAGATCATTTTAATATATTTTATGGTAAACATTTTATTTTCAATTTTAAATAAAATGTTCTTGTTAAGTTTATTATGGACTTTATACTAATGAAATTCCATAGAATATTATAAACATATTCTGTCCTTCAATGAAAACATTGATGGAATTTACCAAGAGTAAAATTCTCTCAGTTCTTATATTCTATGATTCCTCGGGTCATTTCACTAAATTCTTTCATCATATATTCAAAACAAGATAATAAAACTTTCATAAATTATTAAATGTTATGAAATTCATGAAAATTCCTGGAATTCATGAAATAAGCTAGCTCTGTTTTATGCTTCAATATGAAATTGTTGCAAATTTTTCTGCAATTAATTATCAAAAATCTAAAAAATTCTTTTGTATTGATCAAGATTTTGATTAAAAATTCCTCATTGAGCATCTCATGTGATCTAGCAATTTTAATTAAAGAATAACATTGAAAATTGAGATCAAATTCTTAACTCATTCTGGAATTCAATTTTGTTTTTCAATTCATTCGATTCTTATATTATCTGAATTTTAATCATAGGAAAAGCATAGACAGAGCACTCCATCCAATATATTAGTTATTCTGTGCCCAAAACCAACGGCTCATTGACTTATTCATTATTGGTTGACGTAATGAAGACCAATAAGACTGTGCTAGATCCTCAAAGTAGGACAGTCTGTTATTGAACAATTACGAATTTTCATCACGTATCACAAATGTATCTTGCAATATTGAAGCCCAGTGTTACTTGTCTTTGTTCATTAATTGATTTTGATTAGCTATTTAATCTTCTACGGCTTCTCACCAAGAACAAATGTGATCAGGAACTTGGTAAATTAGTTAATGTACATTTAAGTTTCGTTCCACCTTGGTAATCTCTCTTATACCAAGAGCTTGTGATTAGAAAAAAATGGTTTGGAAACAAATTTTCTTTTTATTTATTCGCTTGAATTCAGTTAAAGTTTTTTTATCCTAACAATGAAATAGTTGTGAAGACTTATACCGTTCCTGTCTATTGTGTGCCAATAATTCTGTGCCGAACGCGAGGACAGAATAATTCTGTTTAACGACAAAATACAATAACGATCTGAAAATCGTTTGAAAGGCTTCAGGCGTTTGAAAACTTATCGACAAAAGGATTGAAAGAAAAATATTATTTATTTCTTATTTCGAAATAAAATTCGAAATAAAAGAATTGGAATAATGTTCTGTAAAACTGTTTTCTATAGATCATTATTTGAAATGTATCCTGGACATTCTCAAGTGATGATCAAAGTTTGGCTTCTTATGTTCAAGCATTTTCTCAAATAATATTTTTAACTAGGTATATCTATGCCTTCGAGACATTATAGGTTTACTTCAAAGTAAAATATATTATTTGAAATAACCTTTTTAATGGAATTTTTCAAAAATATATAAATATGTACAGGATATCTTCACACAAATCTATTCGATTTCAATTCAATTGTTTATCATAACTCAAATTAATCTCAAGTATTTATTTACAGTTTTAAAAATTTTACTTCAATTTTTTGATCTAGTTAGTATATTGAAACATTATTCTAGATTGAATAAGATTAGAAATTGAAATGATGTCAGCAAGAACACTATTTTTTTCTGTTATCCAGCAAATTTTATTTAATTTCAAAAATCGTTTTAAAAATGACCAATTTCAGAATAATTATCTTTTTAACCTATGTAGTTTTGCTAATATTATCCCTACAATATTTATTTTCCATAAAAATTACCATGAATGAACATTATGTGAATATTAAAGTTTAACTTTCAGGAAGATATTTGATCCTTGTAACATTTTTGCACACATTTTTACAAACGTGAGATTTTCATTCATTGAATTATTCAAAGATTACATAAATTCATACATAATTATCATAACGTGACAACCGGTCGAATTCAATTTACCATGGTGGAAATGTCATGAAACTATTTTCAGATCTATTACAAATTCATCCTTGCTCATTCGAGTTTATTCCAATGAATCAAATTAATGTAAATCTTTGAGTTTTCAATTCAATTCCCTCTTATCCTTTCAAACCCCTTCCCATTTGTAGCACAGAATCAATTGATGCGTAAAACTCATCGAAACCTCATTTCTATTCAAGCCTTGAGTCAAAAGAAATACTATTTTTTCCAATCATTTCCCGGAATGGGATTTAATACCAAGAAATCAAATATAAATCAATGATTTTCTCACTAATACGTCGAATGTCAACAACTTGATGATCGAGGTATGTTAGGAATGTCCGCACAATTATGTCAATATTGGAGATGAATTACTCCAATAAATATTCTGATCGTTAAATACATCAAAGCTTTTGACTGAATATTCTTCCGATAGTTTTCATAATTTCGTTGAAAATCTTTTTTGTTTAATTTAAAGACAAACTCTGAGTAAATATTCTGTGAGACTCATTACAAGAATATTTTTCTTATCCCTCATATTCTCTCTCTCTCTCTCTCTCTCTCTCTCTCTCTCTCTCTCTCTCTCTCTCTCTCTCTCAAGAAAAATACTTTTGAATAATTCATTAAAATAATGGGATAAACAAATTCAAAGTAGAATAAAAATCTTTTCTTCATTTAAATTCGATTAAATTGCTGGATAATTTTATGTAAAGCGCATGCAAAAATTGATTCAGAATAGAACTGTAATTTAATACTTGAAGTTAATAAGAAAATTGCTAGAGTAATTTCAAATTACTCTTGGACTCTCGTACCAATATCATTTTCGAAAATGTTGTGTTTATTCAGTTCAAAATTAGTATTTACCTTGCTGCATTTTAAAATAATTTTCATTTTGCATATAGCTTGAAATTTACCTAGCTCTTCTTTTTTAACAATTCTGAATTTAATATTTTGCTGACTTTTTAGTAGTTTTACAAGTTTATCTGCCATGTTTGGCCTCTTCGACCAAGATAATAAATTTTCTTCTCAAATAAATGTCATTCTCTATGAAATATTTCGCGAAAAATATGGCTTTTATTTAACAAAACAATATTCGCAAACCTTTTGTGCAATTTTCAGATAATTCATCAAAATTATAATTCGTGTCAACTCAAGGATTATCTTTTTAATAATTAATGCCTGAATTTTCATTTAAAAATATGAATGGAGCTTGATCTTTATCTTTCGTGTTGAATAAGCACTTTTATATGGAGTAAAAGTAAGCAAGAGTAATTTTACGAATTATCATAATGATTCAAATGCCCAGAGTCATTTTAAAAAATAAACCGTATCAATTCGTTTAATCTTTTTAATTTTGACTAGGGGCAATTTAGAAATAGTGAAAATTTAAGTCTAATTTGAATTTTAACATGTATAAATTGGACCTTTTAGTTATTCAGATTTTTCATGAAAACTGTAATTTAAAAGTTTTTTTATTTTTTAAATTGATCATTTTATAAATTTATAATAAGTGGTCGATTAGATAAGGATTATAATATTTTTTATTAAAATCACCTTGCTCACCAATACACCTTGCACATCCCAAACTTATCAAAAGACACACGTGTTTGCTGTAAAAAAGCTCTTTTTAAAAGACAATTATTCTCTTGTGAGTAGTTTTATCGGAGAGAAATCTAAATGCATTTTCATAGGTGAGCAAGATACTTTGACTCTCTTATATACCGTTTGAACTATTTTCATATATATTAATGATCCTGGCAACCTTTTATTTATAATAACTTTCTATGAATAATCCGGCTATTTATAATCATTAGACTTTTTAGTCTCTTATTTTTAAAATCACCCATGGTGATAATTTCGATTCAAAATAGTGGTCAAATAAAAAAGGTTCTAGAATTTGAATAAAAGAATACTTTCATTGGTTAATAGTTTCATTTTATCAATGTAAATTTAGACATTTGTTAATTCTCCTGATCTTTAACCAAGGTAATATTCATAGAATATTCTTTGAACACTTATCAGTCGGCGCAGACTCACTCCGAAACCTACTTTTAGTCGTTTCCTTTTCATTCATTCTGTGCTGTTCTGTATGTGAATAGACAGGTCTGAAAAAATTCTATTGTCTGCTGCTCTTTAGACTCGACCCATACCTACCTGTGCTCTCTGGAGAAGTTTTTTTTATCGAAAGTTAATGGAATATTAAATATAGATTCACACAAAAAATATATTATCTTGGTAATTTAATCTGGAACTCTGTCATGAATAGAGAGTCTCAAAGTATTGGCGCCTAAAGGGCTTTAGACGTCTGAAGGAAAGTTGACACAGAAATTTGAATCCAAC
>JAQGBD010002225.1:0-10931 GCA_034698165.1 Punctoribates punctum
TTGTCTCTCAAATTGAAATACTTTTCTCCAAAATGGTCTCAAAAATCATTTTCCTGTCACTCAGTTGTGGTACGAAATTAGAATCTATAATAATGATCAAGCACAAACTATATATTAAGTGCATTTTATACTTGTTAATAGTATTCATTATGAATACCATGGAATCAATGGCTGAAGGGATAAAAATTGGAAACTATAGCCAAGTTATAAGCCGGTACAGTCAGTGCGGACTAACTGCAAATATGAAAACGGCCACTCTGATATTGGCACTGAAGTGGTAGGTGGTAGAAGAACCACGGTAAATGAGGCACCATGGGTAGTGAAAGTAACAGCCAAAGGCTGGGTGTAAGCTTGCAATTTTCATTCAATAATTTTTACCTAACTCACATTAATAAACAGATCACAATATCATTGTGGTGGAGTACTTGTAGACCCCTAATTGGTACTGACAAACGCCCATTGCTTTTAATAAGGTTTTAATCTGACATCACCGTTCTCAGTGGGGGGGGGTATTAGTGGTGTCATAAGCTTTCTGCATAAATATTTTAAAGGGGAAAATTTCCCAAATTTTGGTCTTCGAGGGGTGTTTTCTGGGCTCTACCCCACCCATCGGTGATGTCTGGTTTCAATATAACAGAAGAGACAAAAATCGTTGGATTATTTTTTACATCAAATGAGTTACCAAGGTATTTAAATTTTTAGCCACTCATCATTCTCACTCTACTTCGAGGCCCAAAACAAGTATTTGACTCATTCAAAGTTCGTAACATACCCTGGTTATGTTTTAGTTTATGGTTCGCAGTTTTCTGCAAAGGATGACATTGGCTTGATCAAATTAGAAAGGCCAGTGCCAACTGATTGGTCCCATGTCAATCTACTTTGTTTACCCTGTGTGGATCTCAGAATTCGGGGCCAACATTGGATGGCTTTGGTGGCCGGGTGGGGAAGGTTCCTGGACAACTTATATGTGGGTGCAACAGTTATCCGAGAATTCGATGGCAATAATTTTTACCATGGTACCTTTTGGGGAACTCAGTTTTGCGAAGTAAATAAGTTCTATTATATTTAATGTCTTTCGTTTAAAGAAATATTTTTTGCCAAGGTGATTCTGGCTCACCTATTTGGATGTACAACATGGGTGGAGCATATCTTATTGGTATTGTTTCCGGGGGCCCACTGGGTGAGTGCTACCAGCGTGGTGTGGCCGTATATATGCCCCCTTATGTGGAGTGGATCATCGACACCATAAGAAAGGGCTAACCCTTTGCTCACTATTTCATCTCTTGAAGTTTTTTAACGATTTTTAATCTTGTCAAATGTAAAGAACAATATCTTATTTTCCATTATCATGGCCATTTACTGTTTCTCTATTTATGGCTTCAAATAAAATTCAATAAAATATATGAAAAGTGGTGTTTCATTACCTGCTATGAAGAAAGTTCACCAAGATTACATTTAATATAAAAGGTATTCAAATGGGGTATTCCCTAAAAGATTAATTTGATCTTGGAAAGAATGATTTTTTATATGAATTTCCAAATTATTAGTCAATAGATTACTTGATTTCTATCAATACTTTTCAATCGGATTTGATTTTTAACTTTAATTCAAATTAAATAATATTAAAAAAACTCACAAATTATTTGAAAGACTGTTCAAAAAGAACCAAACATTTAATGAAAATTCAATAAAAGACCTAGATCACAATTGCTATCTTGTATAATTTGAAGTAAATTAATTATTTAAGTTTAGCATGGACAGTTTCAGGTTTAGCTTTGTATGATTTTAGATAAAAGTTAAGAAACAGAATGAAGAGTGCGGTGGCGTTACCCGCGTTACACGCGATATAGAAGAAGGGTAGGTCTGTCTGCTTGTACCAAACTAAATTGTACCACACAAATCCGATTGTCATCTGGAGTAATTGCATCTGGGTGATGTACTTTTTCCACCAGAGGTACTTTTGCATGTGTGGGCCCAACGCCGCCAAACCATAATAGCCATACATAACGACGTGAACGAAGCCATTCAAAAGTGGAAATATGTATTCCGTCGGCATATCTATTGACAACTCATTTGTTTCAATCAAATCAATTGAAAACTATTTGATCATAACTTACATGGATTATACTTCATGAATGTCCAGCCGGCAGCCGGTACTGAAAAATGATGCCACACATGGAGGACAGAGATGTGACTGTTCTTCTTCTTCAGAGCCATGAAGAAAGTATCTAGTAAATCCAAAAGTTTTGACAAATAATACAAATACGCGGTGTTTATGAATTTCATCGCCTTTTCAGAGGTGTCTGTCTTCGGGTTCGTGAAGTCCCACATATCTCTCAAGTGGGCCACAGCGTAGAAAAAGAAATAACCATTGATGAAGACCTGGATTAATTAATGATCTGGTTACTAAAGAGCTAACTGTGAATAAATTTGATATACCAGAAGAAAATCATAAACAATGATAATGTTTTTCAAGTCATACGGCTTTCTATTTTTCATATACTTCGGTATCCATAGAGTGACGGACAGCACATATGTGAGGAAAATAGTGCCGATTAGAACACTAGAACAATCCACGAGGGGGTAGTCAAATGTACGAGGGTCCTTTCCTTCTTCCCAGTAGTCGTGTCCCCAATAGAATAGACTGGAATTCCGGCCCACAATAAAAGCATAAGTATTCACAAGACTGTTGTCAATCGCTTTCTCCATAACTATTGGGATTAAAACTGATCTTGGTCACAAATATAGAGATTACTTCAAAACTAATTGAGAGAAATCAATTAAATAATTTATTTATTAAAATTTTGCTCGATAATTCAATTAAAACAAAAAGTTGAGAAAAATTGATTAGAATAAGTTTGAAGAACTTTTCCAAATGGATGAGCTAGCAAGATTGAACGAAATAATTTTTATCTAAAAAACAAACAATTTATCGAAGTTTAGGAAATTTACCCGGATCAAACAATAGTGATGGAGAAACACTCTGACCAACAAACCAACCATGAAGTTTTTTAATGATTTACTTAATTATCCTTGTTCATCACTAAGTTTTCCCAATATCCTTTTCAACCAGTGATCGCCAAGGTGGGTATACCCCCCAAAATCTCTATTTTTGGTCAAATCCGACCCTCCATCAAAATTTGAGATTTGGAGGACCCCCTGAAGTGGGCCACCTTGGTCATCACCTTGGTCAAGGCCCGAATATTTCACACAACTGTCATTTCAACTGTCATTTCAACTTAAATTTTTAGGTGAATGTTTCCTGTTTACTCTAGATCAATTTACTTTTACTTAGGTTTTACCAAAACGGATCTTGCTATAATTTGATTTAGAAGACCTTTTAAAAAGCTCAATAATTACCCTGATAAATAAAACTATTTCTCTAAAACACTAAAACTATTGGTTTAAAATGAAAAGTTTCAGGATCATAATTTTAAATTAATAATTGTTTCTTGTCAAAAATCAATACTGGATTGGTTTTGCTTGCTAATTTTCCATCTATTTAAATAAAATTTTAAATCATTGTAATTTCGACCAGGATTATTTATATACCAATATGATTAACACAAAAATGTTCTTGTTTCTTCACATTTTAATTTCGGAATAGATTGCCAGAATATAACCTTGTTCAATGCAACTCTATCACCACAATCCAATTGTTTATTACTCCTCAATAAATGTACAAGTACTTTTGATGGTAATTGGAATGGATTTTTTCAACAAGGATTTCAGTTTTAAACTTTGATGACTAACATGATTGATATTATTGCAATATAATTGCCCTGCTCAAATCAATTACAACAGTGATATATAAATATCCTCAGAAGCTTAGACCAAGGATAAAAAAGATAATTTTCTTGTTTTTTGTAAACTAAAGACAATTAACTCATTTAAAGCTAAAATTTTACTCTAGTCTAAAAAAACTCGAGTTTTCCTCTTTTGCAAGAATATAATTATTCAGAGATTTGAGCTGAAAATTGAAATAACAGTCAATTGATTCAAAAAAGGTTTGATTTCAAGTGAATTATAGTCTTCTTAATGATTGAAATAGTTTTTGAATTATCCGAACAAATCATAAACAATGAATTGTTTCGGTTTTTCTGTCTCGTTGTGGGACTGATCTCAATATTTTCTACCCTGGTATTCATCGGCATCCGGATCTTTATTTATATTTTCTATTGGATCAAAACGCGTCGATTCCAATGGCGTGGCGGACCTCATACCTGGGCGGTGGTCACCGGCAGTACGGACGGCATAGGCCTGGCTTATGCCAAACAGCTGTACCGGAAGGACTACAATCTGCTCCTGATAAGTCGCAGCCAACAGAAACTGGACAAGGTGAAAGACGAGATCCAAAACAAATACGGCTACAAACGAAAGATCAGACTCTTGACCATTGACTTCAACGACACGTCCGATGAGGTCTACGACAGGATTGAAACAGAATTTGAAAACCTGGATGAGATCCACGTCTTGGTCAATAACGTCGGCATTACTTATCCTAACGAAAGGCCCGAATATTTCACACAAATCCCGAATTTGAGTGAAGTAATTATGCGTCAGATTAACGTCAATATCGTTTCGTGCACTCGAATGACGGCACTGGTGTTGCCCAGAATGGAACGCCGCAGACGGGGGGCTATTATCAACTTATCCTCGTTTTCGGCGCTCTTCCCGACCCCACTGTTGACCATTTACTCGGCCGCTAAGGTATTCGTCGATTATTTTTCCAGAGCTCTGCAGGAAGAGTATAGAGGGAAAGGGATTGTCATTCAATCGCTTCTTCCATATTATGTGTGCACACGAATGACATATAACATGGAACCTACCTTTTATGCCCCGACCCCTGACCATTACGTGAGAGCAGCGATTAAGACTGTGGGCCGATATGACCAGACCTCTGGATATTTTATACACACACTCTGGGGACTGACCTACTGGTGGTTAGGGGTCTGGTCGAAGATCTTGGGCATTGACCTGAATATTAAGACAGCCTATTATAGACTCAAAGCTATTAGGAATCGCATAAATGCAAAGGAAAGACCACTCATACAGAACTCAGAGACTAATCAAACAATTATTGAAGAGACTGTGTGACCATCAGTTCACCTTGTTCAAAAATAAATTACTTTATTGCACTCTATTTGTTAATGAATTTTATATTCTTTTGTAAAAATTGTTTTAAAATATATAATAAAGAATTTCTATCAAAAAATTTATGAATTTTTTATTTCTCATAATTGTTCTTGGTCATTTTTAAAACTTTAATTATTAGTAATAATTTATTATAAATTCTTTGATTCTTTTGGTTTACATTTTTAATGAATAAAAATTGGAATTAAATCAATTACTTTGTGTTTTATTGAACTAAATTTCCTATTCTAAGCTTGGTAAATGCTCAATGACGTTCGAAATGTCAAGAATATTTCAGTTTGAGCTTGAAATAAAACTTGAAACCTATGATAATTGATCTTAGTCATTGCTTTACCGGATTTATTCTCTGAAAAAAGCCTTAATTATAATTATTTGAAGCGTTAGTCACTTCTAAATAAACAGAGATTTTCCTCACAATTAAACCTCAAACCGATTATTATTTAGGAAAAAAATATATTTTTTAAAACAGACATCACCAAGGTGGTTAGCTTGGAAAACCAAGGCTTAGGCCACTCTCTCCCTGGCCGTAAAATGGTAAACTATTTCACCCTTCCCATTTTTACCCCATAAATGTTGGAGAAAAAATGGTTCAATCGACTTCCCTGAGTCAAATGAGCTTGGTCATATCTATCTCTGCCTCTTAAAAAGGAGGCAACAAATGGTTTCAATCATTGAATGCAATAATTTCACTGAAAATAACCAAAACAATTGATTAAATGACTTTTTCCTCGATTAGATAAAAGCCGAGTAGAGGTATATTTGAAAATTTATTCTCACCTTTACTTTCACTCGATGTTTGTCTCATCGAAACTTCAATAGAATTTTTGGTCAATTAATTGGAGAAAAGTTATCTTTGAAACTGAAAAATGGCTTCAGAAGCGTCAGACGGCAATAATAACTCGTAAGTCCACAAGAATTATCAAGATAATTTTAAAATTGTATCATATTTCGGTCAGAAGTCATATGCCCTTGGACAAATCGATTTTGTTGGCCACTGAAATGTTCGAGAAAGTGCTCGCAACCAATGATATCGACAGAATCCTGGAAGAAGTGGAGCCCTATGTGACCAAGAGCATTTATCACAATTTTATTAAGGCTATCGGTTTGATTATCATCGGGGTGTCCACTATGGAAGAGGTAATTTGCCTGAATAATAGCAGCAAGATAAAAATTGAAGCTAATTAATAGGACTATTTACAAGAATATTTTTTTAACAAGATCAAATTTCCACTTTTTTTCTTAGCCTGATTTAGCCAAGGCGTCCAAAGCAGTTGATAATTTGGCCAAGCTCACAAACAAGTACAGGAAGCATGGCATTTTTATCAGTGCAATGAAAATGATCAAGACACCAAACTATCACAAATATTCCGATTGTATACTAGACTATAAAATTAAATATATGAAAACTAACAAGGTGTTTTTCAATTCACCCAGTGGAATTGCACGCAGAGCTGCTGCACACCTACTACCTGGCGCTCAGCGCTTTGATGTGCGGACTGGAAACCCATAACATCTACGGCCTGATCAAAGTGGCCTATCGTCTCCAGAAGTTCATCAAAAATTTCAAGTGAGCAAGGTGCTAATTGAGATTCAATTATGAGTGAAAAAATTGTGCTAGGTACTGTCGAATTATTCTGAAGAAGCGCAAGGAATGGGATAACGACGTCTCGCGGCTGAACTTCGAGGCCGCCGTTCGGGCCGCCAATGGTCTCAAACATCTGGCCATCAGTCAAATACCGCCGAAGATTCTTCGCATTATAAACTTCCTGGGTTACCGGGGTAAAGAGAGCATTGGCTTCGAGGAGATCAACAAGGCAGCCTTCGAATTGCCCGGTGCTGGCTCAAGATTGGCCAGGATGTTCCTCATCGCCTACTGGATCTATGTCCTGCCTCACGGAGCGCTCGTCCCCAAGGATTTGAGTGTTAGCGAGAAGTTATTGAAAAAGGAACTGGAACAATTTCCAAAAGTGAGTACCTAGTTCAATGTATAGGCAAAATACTTGACTAATGACCGATTGAGTAATGAAATTGAAATAACACACCTTGGTCATCTTTTTATTTGAATAATTTAAAAGGAATTATACCAAGGGCATGTTAAATAATGAATGTTCTTGCACATTTTAGAGTCTGCTATTCTTGGCAGCGAAGGCAAAGTTGGTTCAAATCCGGGGCGATATCGACGGCTCCATAATAATGTTGACCCAACTGATGGACAACCCGTGGGTCAGATTCCATAAGGCGTTCCACTTTGAGCTGATGTTTGCCTACGCCTTGAAGTGTGATTGGAATCAGTGCATCAAATATGCTGAGCTCGTGAGGAAAGGCACCGAACACTCCCCGACTTATACCACTTATGCCGAAGCGGTTTTCCGTTACGTTAAGAGCATTGATGACAATGATGTCGGCCTCAAAAAGACCGCCTCTGCGCTCATGAAGTAAGTGACTGATCAAATTGACCAAGAACACAATAGGATCTTGCTAAATTTATCCTGTTTAGGACAATACCAACCCTTCGAATTCGACATTTGGGCAAAACAATTACCCCGGAGAAGGTGGCCGTCGAGTGTTCCCTCAAATACTTCAAAAACAACGAGTTCTTGATCTTACCCGAAATGGTAACTTTATAATACCTGGGTCTATTTAACATAAATTATACCTGGTACATTTTTGCAGGATCTACTCTACCAGGGTAATTGGCTGTCCTTCATTAAAGGCAAGGAAGAGATGATCAACAAACTGATGGCCAGAGTCGACAGAGAAGTCAATCATTTCAAAGACGATATACGTAAGTGAAAAGTGATCTAGTATATTATTTTGATTTAACTAATTTCACTTGCTCATTTTATGATGAGCTTGTTCATTTTATTCATTATATTGGAGTCAAACTAATAACAATTTTTCAATCCAGTGGGAAGCGATTACCTGGACAACTACTTGAGCGCAGTATTCTATAAAGGTGTTCTCAATAAGCTCCATGGTAATTTCCAAGAGGCAAAAGAATTCTTCTCTGCTGTACTCAAAAAGTACGTAAATTAAGTTAAATGACATTAAAATTCATGATATTTTGTTTTATAGCGAGTCTCGATTCGGTCGCGATTTCTCTATCCCTGTGCAGGCAGTCCTTGAATTAGGGCTGACCGAATTGGAGCAGGGTAACTTCGAAGAGGCAAAGAAGTGGCTCAACAAAACCGTGAATGACTACAGCGGTTATCTCAACGAAAATTACGTACATTTGAGAGCTTATGCCGGCCTCAGGGAAATGGGTATCAGCACTGATAAGGACAAAGTCGACGAATCAAAATGTTTGTTTGACCATGCTCATATTTATTGTGAATAATTCATTTGTTTCTTCTTCTTTATAGTGGAACAGAATAAGAAGGAATGGCTTAAAGAGATTAATGTCGACGAGAAAAGCTATGAGACTATCCTCCAGAAGGAAGAGGAGATTGTCAGCAAGTAATTCAATAATTTAGCAAGAACATTTGAAATAGAACTTCAGATTAAAGAATTTAATCGCAATTATATTAAATTAAGTATCACTACATCTACCCTGATGTTAATTTTGTTCTGAAACGACCCTGTATCGATTTTTCAATTAATAAAACTTAATTAAGAAAAGTCATTAAGGCTTTTATGAAACTTCGCTCATCACATGAAATACTTATTATTTGTTTTGAACGTTGAAAATGAATCGTTTGCTTAACCGCAATAGAATTTCACCTTGTTCAATAGAAAATAACCTGGAATTGAACAAGAGTTTGCCAGATCATTTATCGATAAAAGACATCGATAATAGTCTATATAAGTTTGGTTTTATTTACAGACATTCTGTCGATTATAATGACATAAATGATAGAAAACTATTGAATCGAAGAAAATGGAGACATATTCTGATGCTCTCCAATGGAGTGTTCACTTTATTCCGAGTTTTGTTCTTGGTCAAAACAAAGTTCAAATACGGTGTTATACCCGAGTACTACTTTGACCTGACCAAGAGCTTCGGCGGACTTGACGTTTACATGTATTTCATCGAAATAATGAGTGTTTTATTAGCGCTCAGGTATTTGTATTTATTCGGGAGAGGCAATACCCGGGACATGACCTGGCTCACTATTATCCGTGTCCTCAAAGGTAATTCACCGGTCAAAGAGCTCTCAATAATTTGCCAGAAGTATATCAAGCTATTCATCAAGATATCAATTAAAATTCACCATGCTTTTGAGCTGATGAATTTAATGTCATCTTGTTCGTTTCTTTTGTCGGCACTATTTCTTCTAGTTTTACGATATAACCTTGCCGACTTTTTAATGCATTCTGACTTTTATCATGTTCTGCGCGTATATATTGTTTGTGATCTTGGTCAATTACAACGGAACAAAGTATTTTCTAATAGTTATTATTTATTCTATTTTTTTGATGAAATCTCGGAATGAAATGACTCTAAAACTGACAAATAATCGGTCGATATCTAGCAAAATGATCAAGGTCACCTTGCTAAGCTATGACAAGAATTTAAGACTCATTTCCTTGATGAATCAATTTTGGAAGAAAATCTACCTGTCACAAATATATTGCTGGATACCTCTTTGTCTTTTGTGCCTGGAGCAAATCCTATTTGAAAAACTTGATTATCTATTTACTGTCGCTATTGTTTCCGCGTTCATCTTCATGATGAGCTTGGTGTTTACAATCAATATTCTGGCTGCAAATGTTTTCAAAGAAGTTGCAAGAACAAATCAAATTCTAATCAAATTACTCAATTCAAAGCATTTTAATACAAAACTCAAACTCAAAGTAATTCTAATTAATGACTGGTTTTAGACTAATTACTCATTTTTTCTTAAAAGTTATTATCACTGATGGAAAGGGTTAGTAATAGGAACCGACTGATAAGCTTTTCCTGTGGTAACCACTTCTATATGACTCCACAAAACGCATTCAAAGTGAGTCCGATTCAAATACTTTTTAAAAGTGATTAAAATAATTCAATTTTATAGATATTTTTAATTTGCGGCCGATTTTTCATATTGACTCATAAATTCTCCACTAAGTTTGCTAGATAATTATTGTTACAAGTTAAATTTAGAATAAAAATGGTATTTTTCATAATTTTGTTTTTTCTCCTTGATCTTATTTTCATTACCATTTGGATACTTAGGAATTACTTGTTATTAATATTGTAGTCGTTTTCCTCTCATTTAATTGAACAAAAGATATCCTTAGTTAAATATGTAATTGAATAATTACATGCTTGGTCAATTTAAGGTGAATATGACCTAAAAGTCTATTAATATTGTTTTGTTAATTAAGTAATTTCAATGACATTTCAGTTTAAATATATTTTAATTGTTTTTTTTTTTTTTGGTAATTAATATTATTCTGTTAATAATATTTGTCTTAATAAACAAAGATTAACCAAGAACATTCAGAACTAGAACTATTTAATTTTTATTCACTTTTATATTACTCCACAACAATGTATTCAATTAAATGAAAATTCAATTTTTGAAAATTTATTGAAAATTAACATATTTTAAGATAATTCAAATTTCGGGTCGATTTTTATTCTTGGCCCAAAATTGTCAGTGGATATTGCTAGATAGTTTATCAATAACTAAAATAAGTATCGTGTTTTTACTTATCTAATAAACGGGTTACTAAAACACCTTGTTCATTCGAACTTCACTTCTTGTTTTTTAACACTTTTATATGACTTGATATAAAAGTTGGCGAACAGTACGAAAAGGAGGACATCGTTGAACAGATTCAGTAAATTG
>JAQGBD010002226.1:0-10930 GCA_034698165.1 Punctoribates punctum
ATAATTGGGCCTCACTTAGAGACATAAACTACGTCCGCGCCAGATAAAATGTTTGTAAGCGCGGATTTGTTCCCCCCTAATTTCGTCCGCCATTTTGGGCCTTATTTGGACGCATAAATAACGTCCAAACATATAAAACGTTTTATTAGGGGCAAATATTGTTGTCCGCCATCTTGGATTCAAAATGGCGGATCCAAGATGGCGGCAATGCACTGTCAAAGGCAATCCGCGCCAACTGCTGAATCTACTACTGAGAGTAAATTCCAAATTTATTTTTGAACTGATCTTGTTAATTTTAATTAAAATAAAAAAAAACACTTCAAATTACTTTTGAATCCAGATAATAAATTACAAAAATTAATTTAAATCAAAGAATTGATTCTTGCAGAAATTACAGTTGAAAAAACGTATAATCAAATCACATTCAAGCATCAACAGAATTAACATCTTGCTAATTTAAAGTGATTGAGAAATAGTCAATATTCTGAATGAGGGATAACCTGTTTAGAGCTCTAAAATAGATTCACTCCTCTCATGAAAATCGAGTAATTCGTTGACAAATGTAATCCAAAACATCTTTCGAGTGATGCCATCGATTAGTGTCAACTCATTTATCGGGGAACAGGTGTTGAGCCACAAAATAATACAATAGAGCTCTTTATTCATTAAAATTAGCCTGCGCATAAACTGGAAAAAAGGGTTGTGCAATAAAAACCATTAAACAATTTATTCCTGTCATTTAATCTGGGTTAAAAATTATTTTTGAATTCTTTTTCTGATCAAGATAAAATAATCGTCAACGGCTTCCAGTTCAAAATCAGCATGGTAAATTAAATTAAAATTAAAACAAAATCTCAGCCTGGAATAAAAATTAATGTACTAGGCATTTTCTGAGCTTGGACAAATAATTTAAATTAGTTTCACGTCTTTCTCCAATTAAATACTCTTTTATATGGGGTTTAATTCAATCAATTGTTCATGATAAAATTACAGTTTATTCGTTCAAAAGCTATTCTTCCCTATAATTTGAACCAAGATAAAACAAATTCTCATTAACTCGCTATAAATAGGTGATCTATTATTTTTATCTTGATACTATTTGGTTTTATTATTCTTCCACTATTATTAAATTATCTCGAAAAAGAAAATTAAGCAAGATCACGAACAAGAATCAATAATTCAGTTCATAGACATTGATAAGAAAAAATTAATGGCTGTGCGGAGAGTGGGCTCACATTTAATCAGTCGAACAGATCTGACCAACAAATGGGTTCGTAATAAATGAAAATTCATTTCACCGCCTGATCCTAATCTGCAAACCAGGTCTCAAAAGTGGGAGTCATTCCCTATTCTAATGACTCGATTCACTTATATAATGAACTTTTCTTCCCATTGAATACCAAGAATCTAATGAACAAACGCCTCGTCTTTGGAGATAAGACTTAACGCAAAAAAGTCTTTATTAGAAAAACGAATCAAAAGTTTTGTTTTTCTATTATTTCTAATTATATACTGAAGTAAAGGAAAGACTTCAATACAGACAGACCTCGATTATAGCGAATTCTATTCTAGCAATTCTTTGATAAAAGATTCTAGAACAACCTAGCTAAACCAATTTTAAATTGAGCATGATAATTTAAATTGGTTTGAAAATAAAAGTTTTTTTGTTCGAGTTAAATTAAATTATATACAATAGGAGTGTATTATAACGGGAATAGACTGTAGTAATGGAAAACACTTTAAGACAAATGAGAAGAATGTCTTCAAAACACTTGAAATTAGTTTTCATTCAGAGATTTA
Organism: Punctoribates punctum; assembly: GCA_034698165.1. Lineage (NCBI taxonomy): Eukaryota > Metazoa > Arthropoda > Arachnida > Sarcoptiformes > Punctoribatidae > Punctoribates > Punctoribates punctum. The sequence goes on from JAQGBD010002226.1 coordinate 1,801, forward strand.
GCGATAATTTCAACAATTATTCAATACATACGACGCGTAATAAATACTCATTTTAATCGTCTCTACTCTCATAATATAATTGCAAAGGTTATTAAAATTATCACGATGTGAAACAGGGTAATTAGATAGAGTATACCAGTTTATTAGATTGCGGAGAACCAAGGTTGATTTGGAAAAATTTTAAATTTTATTGAATAAATAACCAAGATTACGACATTCAAAATTCTTGAATAATTTTGACTGAACCTTTTGACGTAATTACAGTTTTTAAAAATTCAAAACTAAACTTGCTAGTTTTAATTCACATCGGTAATACATTTAATTTCATTTATATGAAAATCACCCAGTTGAATTAGAATTACTGGAGGAAATATTTATAGATGTTTCTGTGGCTTCTATCCAAGATAACAAATTGAAAAAAAGGAACAAGTAAAATTAATACCCATATCAAACATTACAGTTAAATAAATAAAAGCCTGTGCTATGTTGTCAATGGAAAAAATAGCAAGCACAAAACAAATTCCGACAAATATTTCACAAATGACTCATTCGTAGCGAAAACGCATATAATTAATGACAATAAGAAGGATATGGAAAACAATTGAAGCGAACCGTCAGTTGATTCTGTGCTCTTGACTATCACTTCAACGAAAAGTTATCCAGTTTTTTGTCGGCCACACATCACTGGCCAACCACTCTGTGCTCATCCACTGCTCAGACACTCAAGTGATTCATTACATAAGAGAATTGCCAGAAATGGGTCTCACATTCAAATATACACCACTTTTGCGTTACATTATTCTGAGTCGAGTGGAGGGGACCGACAGACAGAGAAGAATAAATGCCAGCACTTAATGACAGACACATTAACAACACTTCCGGCCATTATTAGTGGTTCTGTGCCCTAATGCCTGTCCCCTAATGTCTTGTTTTGAAATCTCTGTTCTCAAGACTATTACAAGAAGTCATTGAATGCCTGCCTTTTGAACCGATTCTGTCCTTTAAATCAATTAATGTCTGGTTTTTAATATCCATTTGTTTTTCCGAAACATTAGAGTTAAATACTGTAATTTAAACCTAGATTTTAAGTAAAATTACCTTGCTAAACAAATATTCTAAATAATGACGAAAGTTGTAGTCCATAGCAATCATTTTTTCAATCTTGGCAAACGCTAGATTATTTTAGTAGGGTTTATTTTGAAAAGTTCAAGAAATTTTAAGCAATTTACCTTGTTAAACTGGTGAACCTTATTGCAGTAAAGATAAAAATTTTGTTGCCCAGTTAAAGTTCTTGAATTTACATGGTAATATAGTTATTTTAAATAACCAAGATAAAAATCAAAACCAAACGTTTTTGAATACTGTCAAATTAATATTGAATTTATACCAAGTTAAGTTAAAATTTTTGAATGTAAACTATTGGGTTTAACATTCTGTTGCCATATTTTTAACAAGAATATTTTTTGTTATTTTTAATTCTCATTTGAAAACATAATAACCGAGCAAATAATCGGATCAAAAGATGATTTCATAGACAAACCCAAAACGAAACTGAATTTTAATGAATCTATTTATGAAAGAAACCCATTGTTCACAACTGTAGTGAACAGCACTGAAGGGAACGGATATAAAACCGAAAGCAAAAAGAAAAAGCGATTTATTGTCTTTTCAGTAGTGATTAATAACAATAACCCTGTTGGAAAACAAAGCTGTGCTTGTTAAATAAGCCCCAATTTAATTGTGGCGTAACTCAGGCCACGCCCTAAACTACACCAAAAATAAGGTTAGTTTTGGAAAACGAAAAGAAAAATTGTTTTTAATATTTATTTAAAAAACAAAAATAATTTCAAAACAATTAGTTTAATGATTGAGAAAAATGAGTTTCGAAAACAGATATTCCGATCCCATGAATGAAATTTTTAGCCAAATATCAAAAACAAGATTATCTTTGAACTTATTTAAGCCAAAAAAGTAATTAGTATTTCACAGTTGGGGTCAGAATTTATTTTATTCGATGGGAAGGGTTTATATCAAATGCTGAATACAATTATAAATGAATTTTTTTCTATGAATTCGTATAAATATATTTTTAATTGACTCTGGTTATTGTGATTATTTTAATCGCGTTTAGACTGTAATTTATATTTTTTGAGTAAGCTAATTATGCAGGAATGGTTGAACCTAAATCAGTTGGATCGAAAACTGTTGAAAATTGAACTTTCATTCTACCAATATTATTTATAAAACTTCATTGTCAGTTTCATTTTTCGCGAAAGCTAGCTTGGTGATTTTTAAATTTAAATTTTAAAAATTACAAACTGTGATTAATTAAACATTTTTTATCTAATTCACCAAGGTTTTTGAATGCATAACAATTGGGCTTTATTTTAGTCATTTTTATTATTTGATTTTTCTTCCAACATTTCAAATTATTTACAAGATTAATTTTTTATTTTGAACATAATTATTATCATGGTAACGAATAATAAATTTTACAAATTATTGAATGAAAATCAACAAGGATCTTAAATTAATTTTTATTATTGTTGAAATAATTTTTAAACTGTAATCTGTTTCAATATTTTTTCTGGTCTTGATCATTTTGTAAATTTTTTAATGCTGGGTCAATTGGAAGTAAATGTTTTTTGAACACCAAATTCCTATTTTAAGCAAAATCAACTGAAAATTAACTCTATAGGGATCAGAATATTACCGCCATTTTAATCAATTTAATTCGAGCTAATTTTTGCCAATCAAATTCAATTGAGCATGTAAAAACCAAATCATTTTGACAGAAATGTCAGAATTCTTCGAATTAGATTCGCTCACAATTGACAAGAAGACCAATAACTGGATAAAAACCAATTATTTCATGTCTTCATTAACTCTGAAATGTTATGTCATATTCTGTCGGATCAATTGCTAGAACAGAAAAGTAATTCATTTCCTCGTTTCTCAGGCTATTTGACGGACAGGACATACAAAACGGGTGAGTGCTGTGCGAAAGTTCCCATAGATTTCTCTTCTATAGAGAAAATTATATATTTATACGAAACAAACTCATCATTAGAGTCGATAATAATTTATTTTTATTACCAAATATGTTATTATCGCTGGAGTATAGCCAAGATGGTCACGAAAAAGTACCTTAATTATTATAAATCTATTAGTTTGAGAGTGTTTTTGATAGAATTAAATGGCTCTGATTTTTCAATATGAAATATCAAGTTCAATTATTGGCTAAATATCAGAAGAGAGGATAAATTGTTAATTCATTAACCCCTTGGTTATCCCTATTTTTCATTAATCGTGGAATTATTGACTTTAACTTCAATTCTGATATCAAACACTAAAATGAGTGGAATTCGTGACCAAATCCATGATTAAAATCAATTCATAAAATATTTTAATGGTTGTGAGTAATCTTGGAATTTACTGTTTTGTATGTGAGAAAGGTCATTTAGAAAGTTATTGACAGCCAATTAAATGTGTGTTCCTGTGTGAACAAGATCACTTTCTCGCCTTTCTCTTGCCAATTTAACTAGCTCATTATTTTTGAAGTGAAAATGTTTGACTCACTTATTTAAAATTGAATTTCATTTCGATATTTTGAATTAATTTCAAATTATCTTGCAAACTGTAATCATAAACATTATTAATTTTGAAATTATCTAGGATAATTTTGTAATAAAATTTGGCCTTCCATACCACAAAAATTATTTCCACAATTTAACAAGATAAATCAGAAATTAAAATCATTCAATTTACCTAGTGGAATTTTTTGTTATTTTGAAAAAGTAACTAGAACATAATCCATTTCCTTAAACATCCAATTGAACTTGTGAGTTTTTTGTATTGATAAAAATTAGCTAGATTACTGAAAATGAAATTTTATGAATTTCTTGAATGAATATCGACTTCTTTTTGGAACTGTAACCTAAACCTTAAGTTTATCATGAATTAAGCTTGATAAATTAATTGATAAAATTGGACGAAGTTCACAACCCCCATCATCTTGGTAGATTTTAAAAAGGTTTAACATGCTGTAGGAGTTTGATCAACCACTTTTAATTCATTGGAACTTTATCTAGTTAATTTTTTCATCTAATAATGTAGTAAGAAATGATGATTATCTAGATAATTTTCAACAACTAAAAACTGTTAACTTATTCAAAATTTTTTCATAGAATAAGCAAGATCATTGATTATAATTTGTTGGTTTGTTACGATCGTCTGTTTTTTATCCTCGAAGAAAATACTTTTCAAAAAACGTGAAGATCTTAACCAAAGATACCACTAATTTGCAGCCATAATGGGCCGGCACTGAATGCTCACATACTTTCCCCACAAAGCCAGCCATCCCTGTCCTCCGTTAGCCAACTGGTGGCTATTTTTTTCGTTTGGCGCTCATAAACAACAGTCTTATCCATTGAGTGTCTATTTTGGCGGCAAATAAAGAGATAAGAGATATGAAGACAGCCTTCAAAAGGAAACATAAATTCAAATCCGATTCAAATCAAAAGATTTTCATCAGATTTTCACCTTTTTATAAGCCGGCAAATCCGTGTCTAAAAGCCAAGATAATGTCAAATTAATGTACCTATTTTCCATCAGATTTATTATCTAGCAAAAAGTATTTTAATGGGATATTTAGGAGAAAATTATTTCTTACAGAAATTTCCAAAAAAGATAATTAATTTTTAAACATTTTGTTTAAAAATATTTCACAGCTTTTGCTACAGTTTTTAGCAAATCAACGGAGACTATGACCGCTATGGAAGGGCTCCCCCTCCAGAGGTCAAGCGTTCAGCACTCGTCTGTCGACAGTGAGAGCCATATGTCTGTTCCCGTCCCTCAAGAAAATAGTTTTATGTCATCGAAACGACTCTGAAAATTAACTTTTTTCTCGTCTCTCATTTCAATCCGGAGTTTATTTGACAGCAATTCTCACATCTCAGGGATGAGCAGAAAATCTCTGAGACCCTGACAACAATTCCCTCTATTTTTTATTCACAAGTGTTTAGAAATATTTATTTTTTGAGGCATTCCTTCGGCACAGACGTCACGCGTCGATAAAAGACAGTGTAATTGAAATTATTTTTTTATATAACCGGATATTTTGTTCCTGTAAATCAGCATGCAACTATTCCTGTAGCAGATGTTCAGTTAAAATAACTGATAATTGACAGGGTCATATGTTGTTTACAAAGATGAACTTGAGCATGAAATATGTAAATTGATTCAATCCAGATAAGATATTCTTGTTGTTTGTTTTGGCTCAGGGCTATTTTTCAACGGCTATCTCATTTGCAAGATCATTATCAATGATCATTAACTAGCAATCGATGTGATGAATATTTAATTATAATTATTATTATTATTATTCTGTGATTTTCTATCTCTAGAGGGGACGGAATAACACAACTATTCCTCAAAAAAACAAACTTTGGATTCATTAGTGTTGTGTCGGAAGTGCTTTCATTTCAATAGCAAATCAAATCGTTGTATAAAATTTGTTTTGATTCATATCCTTGTTGTCAAGTTTATCGATTTGTGCAGGATCAATTACTACAGAAAAATTAACTGCAGTTGTATTGTCCGGCGTTTTAACGAATGCCCGAAAAAATGCCCGAAGAAATGCCCGAAAAAGTGCCCGAAAACTTCTTGTTGATCAAATAACTCAATGACCACTGGTCAGATTGGAAAATTTTTTTCATTAAATTGAAGAATGGTTAAATACCTGAAATGCCTATTTTTGAAATTTTCTTAAAAAATCATTTACTTGGTAAAATATTCAAAAACTCGAGTAACTAACTGATATATTTTTCGGGCATTCCATTATTCAATAATTTTAGCTAGTTAATGATTTTTAAGAAAATTTCAAAAATAAACATTTCAGGTATTTAACCATTCTTCAATTTAATGAAAAGATTTTTTCAATCTGACCAGTGGTCATTGAGTTATTTGATCAACAAGAAGTTTTCGGGCTTTTTTTCGGGCATTTCTTCGGGCATTTTTTTCGGGCATTCGTTAAAACACCGTATTTTCCCCGATATAATAATTTTTTATCAAGCAAACATATCAAGATTACAAGAATAGCTATTTTACAGTTTTTAAGCAAAATAATCAATTATTAATGAAATAAAAATTGTCAAGTTCTCAGCCCAATAATAAGTTATAGACTCAAGGACTTCACCAAGAACACAAGTAAAGCTAATTTTACAGCTTTAATCCTGATGTGCAGGGATAGGATTTTTCAAAGAGGAAACTTATGTTTGACCATGATAACGTCACACATTGATGGCTTGAACCAAAAGAGCCCTGAGTGCTCCAAAATGCCTATGGCTTATTATGTGAAAACGTTTCAAGTTATATTTCCAATCATTTTTGCAAGTTCAAAAAATTCTCACTTTCGTAATTCGACCAAAACCAAATTGTTATCAAGTTCATATATCAAGATCAATTGAAAAGATGTTTTTACAGTTTTAAATAGTTATTTGAACGATAATATTCTGTTACCCAATATTTTAAATTTTACCAAGCTAACATATCAAAATTATCCTCAAAGTTATTTCTACAAATTTTTGAAATAGTAATTTATTGACGCATTGAATGAAAATTGTCTTGGTTACTTTTTCTTCCCTCTAGAGAGATCCCAAGTAAATTAGAATTTCATCAAAGATTATACCAAGGTAAGATAAAAGCCAAGTTTACAGCTTTCAAACTGATTGCATGAAAAGCATTCAAATTAATAGTTGTGTCAAAACTTTTTTGCGATAAGACTTCCAAAAAACAAAAACATATTTTCATTTTTCTTCGCGTTTTTCTCACAGATAATTGTCGAGCAGAGGAAAGGACTGGAGAACAGAATAAGCCCTCTCCACATATAGTTATAATAACCCATTATGGAAAATATGACTAACGATACTCATTATGAAAAAGCTGTTCAAATAATTAAACGGAAATGATTTCAATGATTACCATTTGTTTGATTATTTTTGGTGCGCAGACTGAGGGGAACGGCATAACACAGCAGACGATCGGTTGCACAGGAAAAGTGCTCTTGTCACAATAGGATGATTGCAAGATAAATATCGATCACTTCAATGGTTGTTAACCCCATTAGAGGTCGACATTCCTTGAGATCAATAAACAAAACTCGAGTGAAGACAAGAATTTGTTTAATACTTTTGTTGAATAATTGGAAGAAAACTGAAATACTTGTGAAACGATTTCATTTTGTGTATGAAAAATAAATAAACTTGCTGATTAATTTCAATTTAACGAGGTAGAATAGAGGGGTCTTGAATTTTCCAATTAGAATAAATATTTTCAGCTTGTTAAATTCAAATAATCCAGAGCATTTAATTACAGTTTTATATTTTACTCCAGAAAATGTATAAATATAGGAAATTAATTTTAATTTCAGCTAGTTCAAAAAACGTTCTTAATTAACAATTGTATTTGAAGAAGCACCAAGAATAATTGAAAATTTAATCATGTTAAATTTAATTAATTCTTAAAAAACATTTACAGTTTAAAATTATATTTCTAAAAAAGGTCTTGCTGATTAATTCGAATTACATTGATTAAAATTTTATAAAATAGGCCATTCATGGTGTAATCTATGTTATCTGAAGTATGAGCTTGTTAAACTGAAATAATAGAAAGTTATCAATTACAGTTTTGTATTCTTATGTTGAAAAATCATTGGAAGTAGAATCAATTACCAAGCTTAATAATAGTAATAATGAATTCATTAAAAAAGGAGCATGACTCCCGCCAATAATTAGGGTAATAAGCCCTGGATGATTTTAAATAGATAATTCAAGGGGACAGCCATTGGAAGCACTCATTTATCTTAAGAAAATATTTTGATGGTTGAGCTCTACTCAAGAGTTTTAGGCTAAAAGTCTTCGTCTAATCGATGGGTGTTTTCTATGATTACATAATATAATAAATTTTCAGAGTCAGGGGCTGTGGTCTACCCCAACGATTGAGGCGGTGTCCACTCCTGACAGACATATAGACACACAGAATAAGAGGCACAGTGAGGGCACAGGGCTCACCACCATTGCCTAACAGTGGCCTCAGGCGTAAACATTATGCTTATGAGGAATATATTGCAACAGAAATGAAATATTATTAAAAATTTAATTCCCGGGCTCTGGGATCAGAGCTCTGTCCTGTGCTGTGCTGTTCACTGTGTGTCTGGGGCTCTAACCAGACCTCAATCTGATTGAAGTGCAAAAAACTTGTATTTATTCCCACTATTCATGAAAATACATAATAATAATTATATTTTGTTTATCAGTTGTTTTCTATTCGAGACTCGAATTTGTCAGATATTAGGCCTCTCTCTCTCTCTCTCTCTCTCTCTCGAAAATTAGATAACAAATTGTTGTGTGAATTGAAATATTCTTATCAATAATCTGAAGCTCAGGTCATATTCATCGCTCATTTCTGTAAGAATTTAAATCTTGGATAAAATTCAAGCATTTTTTCGCACACGATATGAAAGCGAGAGAGAGAGAGAGAGAGAGAGAGAGAGAGAGAGAGAGAGACCCCTAAAGCGGTTGAGACACACATCGAATGAAAAATTAGTTTTCATATTGAATTTGAGTCCAAAAAAAATTTTTTTAGATTAAATCTGAGCACAGAATAAGTGAAGTGTATATTGAAATGCAATGATTGGACTCGACTCCAGTCCACAAATATTTGCTAACTTTTAAATCAATTTCATCTTAAATTCATTTCAATTTATTTGAGAAAAATTCATTTTTCATTTCAAATAAAAGAGCTTGGTCAACATAGATATGAGAAATTCAAAAAGTTACACAGAATAATTTCATTATCTAGCTCACTTTTGATTTGATGAAAAAATTTTCTTTTGATTAGTTACCATTCAAACTTTAAATATTGAAGCAAGTAGATTAGTTTAATCTTGATACTTTAAATACAGTTTTTAAGTTTACAAAGTTAATTAATTATTTTGAAATCACAATAGAATTTTGAAACTTTGAATATCCTTTTTAATTTTAAGTATAGTAAATGATTAAAAAAAATTACCATCGTGACTACCCATTGATAAATTCAGAAATTAACCTAGTATTTCAAATTATGTGTGAAG
>JAQGBD010002227.1:0-10927 GCA_034698165.1 Punctoribates punctum
TTTTGATCTGATTTTCGTGTTTTCACTTTCACTCAAAACTCAATTCAATTGATCCTGACCACAAATCGGGCATCAATATTGGCGTAAATGCAGTTCATCTCACGTTACAAAATTCTAACTTGCTAACAATCCGCTTGAAGGGCACCTCACTATATGAAGAGTTTACATTAAATTCATTTGATATTATTATTCTTTTTTGTACCATGCACAGTTCTAAGCTTTAGTAATATGGAATTTTCACCATGAATCATTTCTTAACTCCTAATGAAGGCAAAGAATTTTAAAATTTCTGACAAACCTTTGGACTAAATTCTAGAGAATTTGTAATCCATTGGAATCCAAAGTCAGTCGTTTTTCACGATTAAGACAATTCTGAAAACTATTTTCTTTCCTATATTTTCTGTATATCATCGATACATTCAATGCCACAATGCTTTCAAAAGCTATAAAGAGTTCCCAAATAATGTTGGTTTCAATAGTTCTCTAAAAGCTGTTTGTTATGGAATAATAATATAAGTTTCGATTCGGATTCCAATTGGAAACGAAGTCATTATATACTCCTTTTGTCAATATTTAAAAAGAGTTTTCAACTAATCTATTGTCTGATAGTTATTATAAGATAATTAATTAAAAGGTGTTCAACACTTCCTCTTCTCCTCCATTAATACCATCAATATTAGTGTTATTATTTAAATCGATTAAATATTATTTTCGCCACTTTTTTAATTAAACTTTGAGAATATTTCTGTCAATGACAGTGAAATTGAATACTTTCATTTGGAAAGTTTTGAGCTGAAGCTATCTAGTTCCAAAAACAGGAATTATAGTAATAGTTGGAGCTAAATTCCTTGGGCTTTTCGAGAGAATAATTGGAATATTGTTTATTTGTAATTTAACCATGATGGTAAGACGATTACCAGACCACAATTGGGCTAATATTAGTTGATTTGCATTCAATTGTTTATAAACTGAAGTGAAGTAATGGAAATATTATGAAAATAAGTCTCAATTGAATTGAATTGAATTGGAGTGAAATTAAAGGAAAGAGAGAATCATATGAATCATATCTGTAGACACTATTCTGTAGTCAATAAACTTTGAACCTCTTGAAAGTCCTTCAGAGCATTAATTTCACCCAATTATCAAAAAATATTCAGCAATTGATTATTTCTTCTAATATCGGTATAAATGAACTAATTTTTAGTAAAATTCAATTGAAGGCGACTTTAATTAAAGCAAATTTTGTTTTCAATATAATATATTTGTTTACTGTCTTTACTGATAATAAATTAGAAAATTGTGTTAATATTTTGGTACTGAGAGTGAGTTGTAGTGAATTGCAGGTGTATTTTGTGATAAACGGCCGTAAATTTAAAGAGAGGTGTTTCAAAGCATTGGTGGTATAAGAGGTAAGTCCATAAAAAGTCGTTTATATCAGTGCGAACACCATTTGTGCCGCGCCTTAACTAAAATAATTTCCTCGATATTATTCTTGAGAATATTGTTTAGAACTTTTTGTAATTCAAATAAACAATTCAACCATTTATTCAAACATTTATGACTCACTCCAGGCTTTCTCTCAAAACGTTTAAATGAATTGTAATTTGAGCCAAATTTTAATTAATTAATTGACTTGAGGTAAGACTTCCTTACTATTAATTTAATGATCAGAATAATGATGAGAAGCACACAATGTTTGTCTTCTTCCCAAAGGGTTTATAAAGGTTTATAAGCCCTTAAGGCTTCCCATTATAGTAATCAATGTTTAGTAACCATAAACTTATTGATCAGTAAATAGTTTTCAAAAAATTATTGAAAAATTGAAATAAGATATAAATTGATTTCGAAATTAGTTTTCAAAAACAAAAAACAAACAAAAATTTGGTGAAAACAGTTTTGACTAAGTTTTATAACTTTTAAAGAATTTTCAGTGGAATGGTATAGGACTGGCATATGTAGGACTCGACCATTACTCCAAACTTATAAAGAAAGAGAAGAGTGAAGGACTTGAAACCAGTGCTGAACCCACTCCTATATAGCGAGGAACAGGTTGTCTGAGAGGGAGAGAAGAGTCAAACAATAATTGACAAAAAGTGAGGCTATTTGTAGTGTGAGAAGACGTGGCCATCACTGAGGAACAGACGACGGCAGTGACACCACCGGTGCTATGAGTGCTAACCGACCCAAAACTGATATGAATGGCGACGACAACGAACCCAAAGAGAACGACAAATTAGCCATTGATGACAGTCATATCCAAATGGATAAAAACAATTCCAACTCTGAGAAGAAGTCGCGCTTCGAAATACTTGAGACTCGTCTGAGAAGCGCCAGAAGTCAGTTGTCGTCCAACAGATTGCACCGAATTATTCTCATTTTGGCGATAATTATATTATTTTTCTTTATTCTGACGATTGTATTGATAGTAAAACTCAGCCTTCGGTCGGAACCTGTTTTAGAGAAAAAATGTGAATCAAATACTTGCCTTAAGTCTGCGGCGAATGTGGTCGCAGCCATCAACAGAACTTTTGATCCGTGCCATGACTTCTGGCACTTCGCTTGTAGTGGTTGGATGACAAAGAACGCCATCCCTGACAACAAAGGCAGTTGGGCACTCACCGATCAAATCAAGGATAGCATCGATCACGAGCTCAGACATTACATTGATTTGATAGACCAAGACGTCGATGAGGCCGACCCCCAGTTCAAAGTTAAACGCTTTTATTCCTCGTGTCTTAATGTCGAAGACATAGAATATAACTCTATTTCGACGATTAAATATGAAATTCAAGAGATTGGGGGCTGGAGTTTGTTAAGCTCCTGGTCTTACCAGAGTTGGGACAGGACTAAAGTTATCGAAAGACTTCACACAAAATACGGAGTGACCCCTTATTTTAAGATATCGGTGGGACCGGACGATCTCGACCCTAACCAGCCCTACATTATAAAGGTTTTGTTGATATCTATATTTTGTAATTATTTTCATAAATTGATTGAAAATTTACAAACAGATCGAACCCTCAGGACTGGGACTTCCCTCTAAAAGCTTTTACTACGAGTCAAAATATGACAAGGTAACTTATCTCATATACATTAGTTTGAATGCGATTAAAGTTTTGTTTAAAAAATGATAGCAAACGGAGTCTTATAAGAACTTTATGAGAGAATTGGCCAAACTATTCAACGCTCCCTCAATACAAGCGAATCAATTCGCAGAAAATATGTTCGCTTATGAGAAACGTATCGCTGAAGTGACTCCCGATCCCGAAGAGTATCAAAACCCGAGTAGTTATTTGAAAAAGAGATACTCAGTGCGCGATCTCATGTCAATCGCGCCGTCGGTTAAATGGTTGAGTTTACTGCAGAACTATTTCCCGAATTCGCAGCTAAACGAAGGCACTCGAGTTTTGGTCGCATTTGAACCATATTTACGAAATATCTCACAAATAATATCGACGACAGACAACGGAGCCGTCAATGACTATCTCATGTGGCGCTTCACCTCTTCATACGCACCCTATCTTTCAAAAGCGTTTCGACTCATTCACAATGAGTTTCAGCAGACAATGAATGGTCTCGACTCTAATAAACTTCGATTGGCTGAAGAGCGCTGGCAGTTCTGCCTCAGAATCACTTCCAAGTTCTTGGGTCAGGCCTTGGGCTCAATGTTTATAAAGAATAAGTTATTCTCAAGACTGGAGCAGTCAAACAACGCCCGGAGTCATATTTTCAATTACCTTAAGAGTTCGATTCTGGAAAATGTTGACTCATTTGTGTGGTCCCGCAATGAGGAGTCGCGAAACCTCATCAATAGAAAAGTCAAACAAATGGAACTTATGTTAAGTCAACCGAACTTTGTTCTCAAGAATGATATCGAGAAGTATTACAACGAATTCATAGTTCAGAACCATTTCTATCAAAACATCTTAAATGGAATTCATTTTCTTAACCGAAAGAATGATATTTTGCTTAAATCGCGAAACTCTGTGTCGGACTACAGTTGGAAAGTATTGCCTCAAGACGTCGACATTGTCTATGAATATGCGGCCAATAGACTGACACTTCCGGCAGGATTTCTTCAGTTTCCTCTGTACGACACGAGCCTACCTGTGCCCATGCAATTCGGTTCCCTTGGTTTTCATCTCTCGGCACAAATTTTGCGCGCATTTGATTTGACGGGTTTACAGTACGGGTTGCCTGACTTCAGACTCTCCGCCGAACAAAAGTGGATCACTGATGAAGACAAACAAACCTTTGATTCCCGACTTCAGTGTTTGTCATCTGATTTGCAGTACTTATCAGACAAAACCCAATCGGTATTTGAGTGAATCATTACTTAATTAACAAATTAAAACTTTGATTGCTTACAGATGTACCCAAATTTGACTCTCAGTCAAACCTATACAGATATCGGAGCCTTAAAGTTCGCATTTGAAGCCTATAGAAACTTCATATCAGAAAAGGGAGAGGAGGGCTCACTCCCGGGGGCCTACCTCAATAATGAACAGCTATTCTTCACTTCATTCGCACAGGTATTGCATAATATTTTTCTTTATTTGTTTATAATTATCTAAAATAATGTAATTTGTAGTCAATGTGCGAATCAGTTCGTCCTCAGAAGTCAATGGTGTTGTCTGAGTATCGAACAGCCCTTCCCAACGAACTGAGAGTTCTTACAGTTTTGCGTCAAACCGAAAAATTTTCACAAGTTTTCGGTTGTGGAAAGTCTTCACAAATGATTGGTCAACAGTCGTGTCATTTATGGCATTGATTTCAAACTCAACTATAAATCATTGTTCGTATCGACCAATGGTTTGACTGAAGTGAAAATGAATTATAAATACTGTGATTCACTTAATTTGAACTCAAGTCGTGTATATTGTTATCCAAATGTGGGTTAAGTCTGACTCAAAGCGACTACTTTTCGAAATTATTTAGTTTTCTAATTGAATGTAATTTATTTAATAATCGATAGTATTTACAAAATATTTTTTTAAACTCATGAGTGGTATAAGAATTGCACAAAAAGTGTAACCGATTTCAGCCAAACTTTATTTCATTTCATCCATTGATAAGAAATTATTGATTACTTAAATCAAATTCATTTTCATTAATATCATTAAAGTTTTGTACGAAATATTCATTAAAATAAGTTTTAAGACTAAATCAAAACTCAATCTATTCCTCAGTGGTTCAGAGCATTCCTCGAGTGATCACTCCGTCCACGGGTTTTGTATTTCGAGCCTCTTCTGAGTCTCCCTCTTCTCTAAACCGAGTTTTTGCCAAATCGACTAAACTCTGAACAGAATATTGGAATCAATTATTCGACAAAAGTTAGTGATAAATGTGAAGACCTGAAAGCTTTTCGGCTCATAAATGGCCAGATTTGCCAACGATTTCCGATTCAATTCTATTCCACACTTTTTGATAAATCAAATAATTATTGTTTTGTGAGAAAAATCACTTAAATTACTTTAGTGATTGTGGACAAGAAGAGTTCAATTTTGAATCCGTGCTCTTCAACAGCGCCCAGAAGTCGCTGCGAATAGAGGTCTTGAATCATAATTGTCCGCAATCTTCGATATTTCGGTTTATATTCCATAGTTTTTGTCCACTTATTGATGGCATTCTTCCAAGTGTTACGACTTCGACCACCAAATGTCTGATCGAAAAATGTTTATTATCTGACAAAATAGATATCGACGACACTTACGGCAGTCAACCGAAAGACGGCTACTCTTCGGAAATAAGAACTTCGAGAGTCAGGTCTTCTGTACCAAAATGGCATATATTTCTGACAAATTTGCGTTAAGAATACCATTTTATTTGACCCAAATTTAGATCAAACTAATAGAGAATTAGTCTTCAAAATAAGAGAATTTAAATGTTTGAGTGCTTTTCGTTCGCTTTTATTAAAGATATTATTATTTGAAACCAAATTATACTTATTTTCACAAAAGTCACAAATATTGGGAGAAAAGTGATGACAAAATTCAAATGAATTAAGTGTTAAATGAGGTGAATATCCAGGAATATATCCAGTTAGATATCCAGTTAGATATCCAGTTAGATATCCAGTTAGATATCCAGGTACATTTTTAGCTCTTTTTGAAACATTTTTCAGAAATGCATTTCTCCTGAGAAGTGATAAAAATAGAGACAATATTTGTTGAGAGTATTTCCAAAACAAGACGTCTTTTATTCCCTTTAATTGAATTCATTCGAAGTTCACTAAAAACACGTGTTTTTTGTCAACAAATTTAAATCATTTCTTAATTATGTCTAAAATTAAAACTAAACCCAAAATAAATAAATCGAAAAAATTTAAGAAAAATAGAGTGAAATTCAATTTAAATGAACACAAGAAGGAAAAGGTTGAGGACTCAGTTGGCAACCAATTGGAAGACAACGAGTCTAGTGATTCAGCAGAGGATGAATTGGATTCTTTGGTCGACCACAAGAAGACTCTTCAAAATTTGAAAGAAAACGACTCCGAGTTCTATCAGTTTCTTAAACATAATGACAAAGAATTACTCGATTTCGATATTAGTGACGAAGAAATTGATGCCGAAGAAGACAATGACGAAGAGTTGGAAGGAATCGGAATCAGTGAAAAAATATCTGTTAAACAAATAGACGAATGGAGTGAAGAACTGAAGCAAAAGATAGACATTAAGAAAATCAAAACAATCGTTCGCTGGTTTCGTAAAGCTGTGGATCAAACCAGTGGTGAAAGCAGTGGACATCTCATTACCACCGATGCGTTCAATGCTATCATCAATATATGTCTAATAGACTTATTGCCAGCGATTCATAAGTTCTTGAAATTACCACCAATTGGGTCGAGTGAGGGCTCAAATGATATCCGAGCAGTGGATCCGACAAAATCTCGAAACTGGAAGAAAGTTATTTCTGTAATTAAATATTACTTAACGGATGTCATCAAAATGGTTGCAATTGTTTCAGAAGATTCGCTGAAATCTTCTCTTCTGAGACATATTCTTCATTTGGTTCCGTTTATCATAACATTTCCCCATTTAATTAAAAGAGTGTTAAAACAAACAATCAGTTTGTGGTCAGAAAGCGATGACAAGAATCGTATCCTTTCTTTCATTTGTATTTTACGTCTGATTAGAACTCAGGAGCGACCGATGATTAGCTTCATCTTAAAGGTATTCAAATCTCTTCTCCAATAATCAGAACTAAAGTTTGTTTTTCACAGAAATTATACATTTCTTACGTAAAAAACTCAAAATTTATGAGTGAATCGAATCGAGTTGTGATTAGTTTTATGAAAAACTCTTTGATTGAGTTATACTCTTTGGATCAAACCATTGCATATCAGCACTCATTCATATTCGTTAGACAATTAGCTATTAATTTGAGGACAGCAATGACTCTGAAGAAAAAGGTGAAAACTAATTCCAAATTGTGATAATCCATAAATCAATTGATATTTGAAATACAGGAGTCGTTTAAAAGTGTATACAACTGGCAGTTCTTGCATTCAATTCTATTGTGGACTCAACTCTTGTGTTCTCACAATACTGTCGATGAGTTGAAGCCTCTGATCTGTCCGTTAGTTAATGTCATAATCGGCACCATTAGGTTTGAATCCAAACTGTTGTCCAAATTTAACAAATGATTGGTTTATAGACTAATACCTTCGCCGCAATTCTTTCCGATGAGATTCCATTTGATTAATGCTTTGATAAGACTTTCTGAGAGCACCAATACTTTCATTCCTGTGTTACCACTCATTACAGAAGTATTTAAATTTTTGACTAATTTTATAGAAAATACTTAACATTAATTTGATGTCAGGTTTTGGATCATTTGGAGAAAACTAAGCGAAATGAAGGCAATCAGAAGAAAGAACTTAACTTCGATTTATTGATTAAAGTCTCGAAATTGAATTCTTCTGACATCGAGTTCAGGAATTCGACGACTAATAGAGTCTATGATTTGATTCTTTATTATCTGTCGACTCAGTCGCACATAATATCATTTCCGGAATTGGTTTACGTCTCAGTTATTAAGGTATTTACCAATTATTTTCTGCAGAGCAATAATCGGTTCCTAGAGATACAGTGCATTATATGTAGGAACCGATTATAGCTTTGCATAAAACAATTGCTTAGTTTTTTGCGATTTACTTATAATTACTTTCATTTAGTTGAGACACTTCTTAAAACGATGTCATTCTCCGCAAAGTAATCAACTTTTGAAACAACTTTTGGACAAAATTGAAGAGAATTCCCAATTCATTAATAAGAAGCGAAAAAATGTCGAGTTTTCTATAACTGACGTCCACTCCATTGTAAGACAATTCACTTGAACTTATTTCAACTTATGATTAAATGAGAAATTTGTGGCAGAATTCGTGGCAAAATCAGATGAAAAGTGATGGCACTCCTCTCAACACTTTCTATAACCAACGAAAGAGTCTAAAATCGGAAAAAGTGATTCAAAACGATAAGCCTATTCTAATGTCTCTCCAAATGGATGTCTCCTCTGAGGAAATTTCTGCTGAACCGGACTCTCGAGAGACTGTTCCCAAAGATTCTAATAAACGCAAATCGAATAAAAGAAAAGACAATTCGAAAAGAGCTAAAAGACAGAAGAAATCAAAGAAATCCGATTCAAAGGATAGGACTCAAGAATCGGATTCATTTAATTTGAATCAAACTCTCGATATTTCTTCCGACGAAAGCAATTAATCAAATGATTATATTTTTATTTCAAATAAATCTTTTGAGAAAAATATTTGAGACAATTATTTAAGAGGAGTATCAGTGAGTATCACATTTGGCTACTCGTCAGCTAACCGTACGATATGCGCCCCTTTCCAAACGTATACTGTACCAGGTACAGGTACAGTGTACCTGCAACTATGCCACAAGGCTGACCCTTTTGAAAAGGCGCCAAATTTTCACCTCATCCTTAAAGTTAGTGGACAGCGATGGAGGGCTTAATATAAGTTTTTGATTATCTTATGATTATTTTAGTTTTGAATCTTGGAAACCACTAAAAGATTGGCCCTCTTGTGACCCTCTTGTGACCCGTCCTTGACATGAGTGGCATTGAATTTTGCCGGCAATGAAGGTATTGACGTATTATATGTTTGAAGAAGAGATGCAATGAATGACTTCCTCTGGAATACAGGTTTCAATGGTTTAGTCGACGCCCTATTCATAGCGTTATCTCTAATAATAATAATAATAATTGGATTTGTCGTCAAATAAGCTTTTATTTGGTTTCAAATAAAACTAATTAATAACTAATTGTTTACAATTTGAGGTAATTATTAATTATTGTATTTATTATTTGGTTTTCAATCAAATGAAATAATGAGTCGATTATTGTTTGAATCGGTTTATAATTAATGCAAATATTTGTCAATAATTTCCAATTTTGACACAAAATTATTTTGAAGGAAAAAATGGCGAATAATTATAAAATTAGTGATTAGTTTATCATTTATTCAAGAGTTCACTCTTTGGAATCACATTTGGGATCACAGTTGGGATCAGCCATTATTTGTCAATCGATTATCAGCTCTGGTCTGGCGTTCAATTGATTTATTGTTCATTAATCGGCGAAAATGCAAACAATAAAGTGTGTGGTCGTCGGCGACGGAGCCGTAGGAAAAACATGTCTTTTAATATCTTACACAACAAATAAGTTTCCCTCAGAATATGTGCCGACCGTTAGTATCAATTGATTATCATTTGATTCAATCTATTAATGATTTGGACCGACAGGTGTTTGACAACTACGCGGTCACTGTCATGATTGGAGGCGAGCCCTACACTCTCGGCCTTTTCGATACCGCCGGTCAGGAAGACTACGACCGCTTGAGGCCATTGAGTTACCCCCAGACCGATGTGTTTTTGGTTTGTTTTTCAGTGGTTTCCCCCTCTTCTTTCGAAAACGTTAAGGAAAAGGTCTGACATTCTCTCTATTCTTTTTAATTTGGATCTAATCGTCTATTTGTGAAGTGGGTGCCGGAGATAACACACCATTGCCAGAAAACGCCGTTCCTTTTGGTGGGAACCCAAATAGATCTTCGGGACGACGCGGCAACCGTTGAAAAGCTCTCAAAAAACAAACAAAAACCGATTACTTCAGAGGCGGGCGAAAAGTTAGCCAAAGAATTGAAAGCCGTTAAATATGTCGAGTGCTCAGCACTAACACAGGTATGTCTTCATTGAGATATAAACAAATAATTCAATGATTCAATTCTCAGAGAGGGCTGAAGAATGTGTTCGATGAGGCGATTTTGGCGGCTCTGGAGCCCCCGGAGCCGAAGAGACAGCGAAAGTGTGCCATTCTTTAGACACAAACTATTGATCGAAAAATCAACGCTTTTTTCCACAAATAGTTTTAATCAAATAATTCACTCAAAGGTCAGAAATTGTGTTATATTTGGAACCAAATTAAACTCAATTCGAAAGAAATTCAGTGAAAATCATCGAAAAATGATTTGATTTATATATTCTTTTTATTGTGATTTATATCGAAATTTATATCATATTATTTACCACTCATTAAATAATTGCTGATATTTGGGCGCATTTTCTGTATTATCGTTGTTGTGGTGCCAACGGTTGGAACTGTTTTGGATGAGGACTTGGAAGAGCACATCATTTGACACATCATCTGATTGTCAAACAATATTATAGTGAAAATACATCCAATCTATAGAATACTAAATATTTTTACTGACTTTTAAAATGATAGGAATTTAACCAATTATTTGATATCATAAACAATAAAATTCTTTATTAAATATTTCATTTGTTTTCGAAGCCATTCGTTGAATAATTCAAATCATTTTTTCCGCTCATTTATGGTTTCAAATGAATGGGTTATTCAGAAGAAGAACTCATTTTATTGTAGACCAAAGTTTCCAATTATTTGTGTT
>JAQGBD010002228.1:0-10923 GCA_034698165.1 Punctoribates punctum
CTCTTGCATTTCAAACAACAGGAATATATTTTGTTATTCTGTTCATATCGTCGGTCATCGGACTGACGTTCAGTCGACAGATCGGCGCGATTCTGGTCTTCTCATTGGTCTCATCCCTATTGGTATTCATTTGTTGCAATTGTGGCCAATGTTTCAAAACCAAAGTAATCAATGGCCACGTATTGGTGGCACCGCCAGGACTGGCGCCGGGTCTGTCCGACGACCAGCAGATCGCCTACATTATTGTCACGCCCAGAGCTGGACAGTCAACGGTGCTGTCGGACGAAATTCCTGAGCGCTCGTCAACAGCAGGAACTCAACAAACACCGGCCCTCCCCTTATACCCCGTGTTCGCGCCCACACACTTTCAACCCCCTCCCAGTTATGAGGAGTCACAGCGACAGTACAAATAGGTTCCGGATTAAAGTCAATTAAGAGTCAGTGGTGGCCATAGTCTGAGTCAAACCCCTCCCAAATCAGACTAAAATCGATTCAATTCCGATATTTATATACTTTTTGAATATATTATAACATATTTTCGTTTATATTATTATTATAGCCATAGATAGGAATATATGAGTTATATATATATATATAATAATCGATAAAACAAACGAATGTCAAGAATTAGGGATCAAATGATTGATTAGTTTTTTATCAAACTATTCCCACAATAGACTGGAGTAGAGTTCAAATTAAGGGAACGGAATAAGGGAACGGAATATCGATTTTTGTCTAAAAACCAGCGAATATTTGATCCGAAAAACAAATACCGTTTTTATTTGAATTTCATTTTTGTTTTGAAAACATGTCTTTGAAAACAAAACGTCTGTTCCTCTAATACCTGTCCACTGGAACCACACTTTCCTACAGAATATGAACTGATTTTCGGGAATACTTTCAGTCGATAATCAAATACTGAAAACTCACCGAAAAAAGTCCGAAAACTACTGATTTAACTCAAAAATAAGCTTAAAATTCAACTAAACTGTTAACAAGATTATCAAAGACCAAGATTATGGTCAAAATAACCACAACTGAAGTCCAAATAAAGTCTGTGATAAACAAAAACTGAGTTTTAATTACAATAATCATTGAATTTGCGGACATTTCTTATAGAAAACACAAAATCTATAGAATTTATTCATAGATTAAATAGATTTATACGAAAATATAGTATAGTTTTCATCAGAAAATCAAATTCAGGCGAAAAACAAATCAATAAAAACATAAGAAAAGGCATTAAATGAGAGAAAAGATAAGTATTTGAGACGAAAGCCATTAATCGACTCAAAAAATGGTACAAAAAATTTAATAAAAATTTATTATTAATTAATTAAAATCTAATTAATTAACAATTAGTTAGCGTTTAATGACATGAACTCTGGCCGAAGGGCACAGACCTAAGGCGTTGAGGGGTTTCTGCATATCGTCTTCAGTGAACGGGGGAAGGGGTGGCATAACAAACGATATCTCTGTGTCAGTCCCCGACTGCGTCACCACAAACACTCTGACCGCGGAAAGGGTTTCCCTATTATCGAACTCATTGACCAATTGTTTGCCGTCGAGGAGTCGTATCGCGAGCCGACACTTTCCCTCTTTGGCGACCGCAGTGGGAGTGGGCTGAGGGCTGACCAGAGCGGTCGCCGGACTGGAAAAAGAGGCCGGCTGTCGGGAACGGCGCTGTTCTTCCCGGTCGCGGGCGATCTGCGCCAACACCGCGTCTTTGGCGGCCTTTGCCTCCGCTTTTTCCCGTTTCATGTCGTCGGCGACCCGTTTCCTCTGCAACTGTTCCAACTCTTCCTTCACTTTACCCATTCCTTTGCCGTCTTCGCGCCGTTGGATCTCTCGCTTCAATTCTTCCTCTTTTTCTTTGGCTGTTATTTGTGGCCAAACAGAAGATTAGATTAAAAGCATTCCTCGAGTTATCAATGAATACCTTCCCGTTCGAGGCGTCTCTGTTTGATCTTTTCCTCGTATTCTAAGCGTTTCCGTTCCCTCTCCCTCTCGTCGATCACCTGATTCTGATCCGTGGCTTCAGTCGTCCCGAGCTTTGAGTCATCCGTTTTCGGGTCTTCGCTATTGACGCCATTTTTGTTGTCGTCAGTGCCCTCGTCATCACTGGTCTTATTCATCAAGTCTTCTATTGAATTGATTGTCGACTCAATGGTCGCCTTATCTCCCAATTTGGTCAACGCTTTGGATCTGAAGACAAGGAATCAATTGTCAGACAATTGAGTGGTCGCAACAGATCATTAAGAGTACAAAAATTTTAAGGTTTAAGATAACAAAAAGCGGACTCAAAACATGAAAACACAGAAAACAATGACTTAAACCTTAAAGTGTTTGAACCTTAAGACATAACTCACATAATGGTGGCATCGAAACCCATTTCAGCCAACTGTTCCTTAAGGACCGTATGTGAGGCCATTGTTTACCACTGTTTCGGATCCGTTGACAACACTATTGAAGCACAGAATCGGCGTTAAAATCAATTAAAACAGTCTTTAAATCCAATATTTTAGTCACACTTTCGGACGAAAAACCAAAACAATAGTTAAAAGTCAAACACATGAATGAATCGACAGATTTTTGAAAACAGCGTAACTGTAATACTGTTGTCGGCATTGATTTCAATACATTTTTCCATTGAATAGTATTTAAACAGTTAAGGGGTTTTTAAAATCAATGATTTCAATGCCGACACTGTTTACCAAACTATACGTCAGTTTAAAAGAGTTTTCAATTCAAATGAAAAACGTATTGAAAATCACCGAAAAATGTCTTAAAATTATCCATTTTTTCGCCGAAGAGGTGACCACTGAGTCGATAAACCATCAGAAGAGCAAATGAGCCGAACAAATATTGGCCACAAAAGACCTAGGTTATACAATTAACCATAGTTATTGGCATAGAATCAGTTTCTAGGCTTAAATAAATAATAAATTTCACCTAGAACAACTTTATGAGCTCATATCTGGCTGTAATTTCAATAAAAACTTGACTAGTTGACTTTATCAAACACGTTAACTCAAATTTATCATGGTGAATTTCAAATTAAATATGATTTTCAGTTTTAATCTTGTCAAAAACAGTATCTAGATCATTTTTTCAAGTTTTAATTTGGATTTAGCAAGGTTTAATTTCCGAAAGAATAAATTCGAGGGAAGGGGAGAGAGAGAGAGAGAGAGAGAGAGAGAGAGAGAGAGAGAGAGCTCTATGAGTAAAGTCGTTTAACTTTGAAAATAATTAATTTGATTCGGAGTTGAATTCACAGCAAAACTGGTTTAACAAAAACTTTTATTTTTAATCTCAAAAATGTTTTGATTCACTGAAACCAAGGCTTGAGTTGTCCTGTGCTACAGGTCTGAGCGGAAAAACAACATTACCTGTCGTTTGGAAACTATTTTCACGCCAATACCCATGCAACTTCCTTAGTTACCACGTCAAACATGGCTCAGAATCACCTGTTTTTCATCCGACAAGTTTACTAATATCTGACTTAATTTATACATTTATTCCAAGTTTAAAATGAATCTCTGAATTGATGTCAAGTAAGTGTCAAATTTGAATGTCTTTACTCATATTTCTTATCAAAAAATTGGTGAAAATTAATTCAGAAAAAATTAAAACAAAATATTTATATCTCGTAATCACTGACCAAATAATCCGAGTCTTTGAGCCTTGAATTTGATAATTAATTATAGAAATTATAGAAAAAGTAGATTAAAAATAACACTTGAATTGCTTGTTGAGTTGCCCTTTGAATTAATTGCTGAATATTTATCAACACTACAGATATCGCTTAGTATAGAATTTCAGATAAGAGGGGTAAAAGTTTTTTTCCTCAAATCAATTGAGTAATTGTTTTATTTCATTGCCTTTACTTCATATCTAAAAATATTTTTAATTACTTAACAAAATTCATTGAAAAAAATTATAATCTATTTAAAAATTATCAAAAAACTAACCAAGAATTCAGAAAAACATAATAGTCTTTGGACAGCACTCAGGATATGAATACCTCTTCTGTAATACAAAATCAAAAGTTTATACACAAAGTTCAACAGCCCTTCCCTTTATGAAGAGCACCGGCTAATGGTGTTTATCTTATGTGAGTGCACTATTAGGCTGGTGCGGCGTGGCGGGGAATCGCCCTTGCTAATTGCCCGCATCCAATAATGCTCAGCTCTGTTTGCACAGCACTTTATTCTGTGCAGTATTTATCGGAAAGAGATTTCTATAGAAATATTTACTCAAATTATTATCTGATATTCAGATAAGGAGCAAGTACACTTTTGTAACATGATCATTTTTATCTCAACTGTAATTAAAGTCGATTTCAAAATAGGTTTTGAAAAACAATTATTAAAAACATTTATTCTCTGTCTTTAAAAACACTTTATTTGTCTGTCTATTGAATATCAAGTGGTGTGCTATCAGTCGGTTGCCATGAATGGCATAACCATCTGTTCAGTGATAATGGGAACAGACGCTATCGCACAGTCCTATTGTAGTTAAGGTGACTTTTCTATGAGTTTCGTGATTCTGAATAAATCAATACTACTGTTAATCGAGTGTTACGTTTAATTATGTTCTTGTAAAAAATGTCTCCACATTTGTGATGATCAGAAGCGACGGTCTGTTCCTTCAAATGTCAAACAATAGTTTGGATAAACTAAATGACAACAGAATTAAGAGTAAAATACATTTGATTTCAAATCTAATCTAATTTAAAATCATTTAATAATTTCCAAGTTTATGAATAATGTATACAAATTGTTGGTTATATAATACTGTATCGACATTTCCAGTGCCTATTCTGTGCTATTCTGTGCCAATATTTCAGACGTAAAGTGACGTAAAAAAAAAGGTTTACAAAAATGAGTCTGATTTTAGTCAACCGAACCGTCACTTAATAGACGACAAAAAAATTGTTTTAAAACTCAATTTCCTTCAAATAGTCACTCATTTAGTGTGAAAATAATTAACGATTTTTATTAAAAGACCAGTAATTATGGCTCATTATTTGCTCTAAACAAACTTTACCCTGATTATTTATCTATTATTTTCCATTAGAGATAATTCGTTGACTTAAGTTTGCTTTTAGTTTAATTATTAATCATTTTGTTTCATAAGATATTAAATACATTTTTCTCAGCCTTTGATAAGTCGTTTCTCTGTTGGCATTCAGTCCTTTGGTTTTCTGTTTTATTCCGTTCCCCAAAAGTCTTTGACATTTATACTCCCGGTGCTATTCGTAGGCCACTGTTCTCAACATAGAAAGTGTCAAAACAACTGATAAACAAATCAAACACTAATATAAACAACAGTTTTGTATTCAATTTCTATAATAAATGTTTTTTCAGTAAAAAGTGTTTTTAAAAAAAAGTTTTTTTTTCACTGAAATTCAATTAATAATAATAAACAATTGAACTGTTATTCTGTGCTATTCTGTGCTAATAATGAAAACCACTGTAATTATAGGCAAAAATGATAAGAAAGTCAAGCGATCGATATCGTGGTCACAATTACTGCTTCCCTCCTATAAGACAAGACTATTGGAGTTTCGGCGGATCTTCTCAAAGACGGTGCCATCGAATGAGAGGCTGATCGCAGACTTCATATGCGCCCTACAGAAGGAGATCCTGATCCAGGGCCGGCTCTATCTCTCTGTGGATTACCTGACATTCCACGCGAACATCTTCGGGTGGGAGACAGTGGTGACCATTAAATTATGTGATATAACGGCCATAACCAAAGCCAACACAATTCGGGTCATACCTAACGCTATTCAAGTGATCACAAGTAATGGCAATAAATATATCTTCACGTCATTCGTGGCCAGAGATAAGGCCTTCAAACGGATCTACAGGCTATGGCAGGACACAGTCATCGGCCAGAAGATGTCTGTGGCCGAGCTCTGGCAGCTCATCCATTATAACTACGGATCATACCTCGGCGTTCCCTCCGATTCCGAAGAGGAAGATATTGTGAGAACCCTTTCCACAAATCAATTGATTGATTTATTGGTGATTTTTCTCTTAATAAGGAGGAAGAGCTCAATGAAGTGACCAGGAACAATATCAATATTGTTGAGGAAGAGATCGATGATGTGTTTGATGATACTATACCTATACCGAGGTGAGCATGGTCATTTTTATAATTTTAATAGTCGATTATCAAGGTTGAAAACACTTTCCTTTACTTAATTTTATTCTTATCTTGCAATAAAATGAGACAATTTTAGAATTTTTAATTAGATGAAAACTGTCCTTGCTCACTTTCCTTATGACGTGCTGTCAGCTCCTGATCTGAAGGCTTTCCCCAAACATAAAGATTACAAAAATATAATTTCAAAAAATTTATCCAAATATTTGTCTCTCGACTGACAGACGGGACTCCATATCCTCGTTCCTGACCTGTCCAGAGTCGGAACTGGAGGCAGAGCTGAGCCAAATCGAGTCCGTGGCGGTGCTCAACGACAGCCACAGCCCGAGCTCTTGGCACAGACTAATCAAAGACTTCAAGTATTGGCGAAAAAGCTCTTCCCGTGAATCAAATCAATTGCGACTACTCTTAGTATTATCTCTTTTACTACTTTTACTGCATTTTCTAATTTTATATAAATTATCAAGCTACAATCTTAGTCATACAGATATCAATATCAATGAACTGAAACAATTAGCAGATCTCACCTCTCGTTTGGTCAAAGAAACCGATTATTCAAACTTTAAATGAGTTTTAATTAATAAATTGATTTATATTTGTACCATGGTCATAATACAATGTTTGATAAATCATTAAACACCTTGCTCACAGGCGTTATTAATACTACAGATAAAAATTGATGAAAATTCAAATTATACGCAAAGAATAGTTGTTACTTGGTACTTTTAACCACTGGTGTAGTCCATTACGCCACTTGAAATGCAATTTTTATTTAGCATGATCATTTTTTAAGACTTATCTTACCTAGAGATATTCTTTACGTTGTTTAAGACCCTGGCCAAATACCTTTCAAAAACAATAATAATGAGCATGGTTTAAAAAAATTCACAAACAAGAACAACAACAAAATTACCATGTAACAACGGGAATAAGAACCAAGACAATCAATAATGTCGGGCAATCGAGTGCTGCCATTTTTTCTGAGCTTGCTTAAACCTTATTCCACCAAGAGTATTACTGTTAAAACAAAGATCACAAAAGTAACTAGGACACTTTATTGAAATAAGAGGAAAGGCAACTCAAGACAAAGAGCACAGAATATTAAAAATCTTATCTAATATTATGAAAGAGGAAAACCTGAGGCGCATGCTCTAGCACATATATTCATGTCCAATTATAATTGATCTTGGTTTTCGAACTCTAACTTGGAGGAAAGTCTGCAATAAATAAAATTGAACATGCAAATTAAGAGTCTTTTTATAGCACTTGAAAAACAAGTTAATTGAATCTATTCTTTCCAGTTTCCAGGTTGAATTTTCACAAAAATAGCTGGGTATTTCATTGAATTTGTTTATCAAGTTAACTATTATGGAAAGTTACCGAAACTTACCGGAAATTCCCGAATATTTTCCTCAAAACAATTGCAAAAAAAAGTATTTTAAACAACTTTTAGAACAAAAAACATTTTAATGTTTTCTTCTTTTCAATTAAAAAAATAACAATTTTTTAGAACATGAATAACAAGATTATTCAAAAAAATATTTTTCAATTAAAATGATTAGAAAATTAATAATTAATTGGAATTAATATAATGCGATTGAGAGGAGGGGGAGGAGAGTGGGGAAGGGGTGGGGGAGAGTTCACCAACTCGTGGAGGAGGCGTCAAATTGGGGGAGAATTTGAGTTTTGTTTGACTTTGAGGGCGAAATCATCTTCAAAAATGAATGAGCTTGCTAAATTAGTAGGCGAATCGGGCGATTTTGGCGGTGGTTCCGTAACCGGACAGACCGCTAAGACCGTTAAGACCGAGACCGTATCCGGTGCTACCGACGAGACCGCTTCGGACGATTCCGGTTCCGTAGAGACCGGCGTTGGACAGACCGACAGATCGGACGGCGCCGTATCCGAGACCGGCGTTCAAACCGTATCCAAGACCAGCGACTTTGTTGACGGCGATGGCGGGGGCGGCGACTCCGTAGCCGAGGCCAGCGGTTCTCAGACCGGCGACACCGTATCCGAGACCGGCGTTCAAACCGTATCCAAGACCAGCGACACCGACTTTGTTGACGGCGATGGCGGGGGCGGCGACTCCGAGACCAGAGGCGGCGATGACGCCGGTGCCTCCGACAACACCACTGGTGAGACCGGTAAGTCTGACGCCTTCACCCTGGGCAATGTTGGTGTGGCTCTGCTCGATGACTGGCTCAACAGTCTGGGTGAGGGTTCTGTAGGGTTGGATCAGTTCGTTGACCTGTTGGTGGACGGGTCGGACAACGTTGTGGATAGCGGTCTGGGGCTCGTCTTCGCTCTGGGTGACCTGGGTTTGTCCGGGCTCGGCTGTTAGCAAGGCAAAAATATTATATTAGAATCAGAATATTCTGTGTTAATTATTCTGTCCATACCAGGGATGTGCTGTTGAGTGACGGCCAATGGGGAGGACTTGGACTGGAAGTTGATTCTGAGGGGAGACTCCTGGGGCGGGACATCGATGTCTTGGACAACTGGGGCCTCACCGGTGTAGGGCACTGGTCTGTAGTCGACGGTTCTGGAGATGGTCTGGACGGCAGCGTTGACGGGACCGGCCTGGTGGACGGACACACCTCTGGCGACGTTCAAGTGGCCCAAACCGGCGTTCAAACCGTAGGCGTGACCCAAACCAACGGTGGAGACAGCGGGAGCTCCGGCGAGATAAGCGCCTGAGCCGTAGCCGATAGCACCGCCGCCGACGATAGCGCCGGTGGTTCGGAGAGCGCCAAGACCTGCAACACGTCCTAAGTTAGCGCCATATCCCCATCCGTTGGCGGCCAGGAGTCCGCCGTAGTTGGCAGAGCTTCTGTAGACGGGCACACCACCAGTCAGGCCGAGGCCGGCGCCGTAGACGGAGCTACCATAACCCAAACCGCCGTATCCAATTTGGACAGCGTTGGCGCCGAGGGCCAGAGCGAGGATCAATACCTATTCAATTGGGCAACACATAAGACTCAGGAATATGGAACAGCACAGGGAGGATAGGGCTCACCTTTGCGAACATCTTATTTCTAACTTAAGAGTATTTGCAGTTTCGTTAACTGAGGCCGAGTGTGAGCACCGGCCGCTCTTTTTATACAAAAAATTTGTGCGGCACCACTTTCGCCCTGTCCTTGGGCTCAGAATAATTATCTTCTTTATTGTGAATTCAGAGCTCATCTTCTAATAGAGGAAAAGCGCACAGAATTAATTCGAAAGAGTCATCTCAATTGGCTGAGAGGCTTAAAAAAGGGTAGAATTTATTCTGTGCTCTTATCGCCCGGTGCTGTAAAAAAGCAGTTTCTCCTAAAAAAATCATATCTTCAGATCATAGACTCTGATAAAGAGGGACAGCCATTAAGTGTACATATATTAAGATTTATTACCGGTTTATAGTCTTATTCTGTGCTTATTCTGAGCGATCGGAGAGTGTTTTCTCTCTCTTCTAAAAAAAATTAGAATTCATGAGTCGCACAGCCATAGAGTCGAAGGCTATGGAATACCTGTCCTGACTGGAGAGAGGACTATCACTTTCGTTGATCAATTGGTTAGGCCTTCAGACAGGCTGTGCGCTGAACAGCACTTCCACAACACTTTTGATTCCTAATCCGAAACCTGAAAATTTCTGTGCCGTTTGGAGGACAGGGTTTGGATTTTCCGATCTATATTGTCATCTGAATATCAATCAGATCGCAACAGTAATCTTGTTCTAAATTTGACCTTGGTAAAAAAATTAATTTATTTATTCTGTGCTCAGCACAGCATAGGATGTAATGAAATTTGAGAAAACATTAGAAGAAAAGTCGAAAAACTTTTTTTTTATTGTTTTACTCATTTAAATGAGTGATTGATTAGGGGATCGTTGTCTTGTTAAAAGTGAGTAAGGTCAATTAGACACGTGAGCCCAGGGATTCATTGTCTTCTTAATGATATTCTGTGCCGTTTTTATGGCAGGGAATAATGGTCTTGCTAGTTTAATTTATTGGTTTCGCAATTTTATTGCCCTTTCCCATTATTTACGATAATGGACCAGATTCATTCTTTCACTTTATTGAGTTGAGAAGCAAGGTAAATGTGTTTTTCCAAATGGAAATTTTTCTGAAAGCCTATTTGACCGGAATAACCTTGCTCGTTTTCTTTCATAAATGAAATTGATTATTCAAGTTTGAAATTGAACATGGTAAAACCCAATTGTCTTATCTTGCTATTTATCTATATTTTCATTGGGCGAGACATGACTAAATAGTATCATGGTAATCTAAGAATTCCAAGAATAAATGACCAAGCTTTAAAAATGGCCCTAAACTTGATAGATTAGTTCACATTTTATCAGATGATTTTGTAATCTGAAAAATTCCTTATACGAGACTCACAATTTCGACCTTGCCAAAAATTATATATGCTGGGTGATTCCAGAAGTTTCTGGATTCAAAACTACTTCACTCATGTGTTTCACTGAATGATAATTAATTAAAATTCAATTAATGAGTAATAACTGAAATCATAGCCAAAAAATTTTTTGATTTCTATCACTCACTCTCTCCCCCTCTCCTTCTCTCTCCTTCTCTCTCCTTCTCTTCTCTCTTCTCTCTCCTTCTCTTCTCTCTTCTCTCTCCTTCTCTTCTCTCTTCTCTCTCCTTCTCTTCTCTTCTCTCGCTCACCCTTCTCTTCTCTCGCTCACCCTTCTCACATGACAGGGGTCCCCAATATTTATACCTACTTTAATTTTATAATATACTTATTTTT